>VDFB02199195.1:0-20836 GCA_007258455.2 Sequoia sempervirens | reverse complement strand
ACATGTGGAGATTGTGACAAGTCCAAGGTTCTAGAAGCCTTGGAAGAATGGAATGTGAATTAAAAATTCACATATAAAGGAGGGGAATTTAGGACAAATAAATGTGAATTAAAAATTCACATGGGAAAGGGGGTCAATGTCCAAAAAGAAAAAATGGAAGAATTGACCAAAAAGTGGTGTTAAATTTAGCTAATGATCTTGGTTAAGGTTGTGCAAACATTGGATTAAGCTAATTAATGGAATATTAGAGGCAAGTGGCAAATGTAGGGAGGGATGTGACATATCCTAATCAAGGATTAAGATGTGCACATCCCTTAATGAAGAAATTAGAAATGGATTAGGATTAGATGAAAAATGATGTGAGGAAATTTAAACAATGTAATATTTATTTAATTTAGAGGATAGTGATATGGGTAAGGTATTTAATTATTAATTAAATACCTTAGGGATTTGGCAGAATTAAAGATATTAATTAAATAATAGTAATATTATTTAATTAACTCGGATAAGAGGATGTTTAGACGAAAAGTGATAAATTTGGATAAATTAAGTGTCCAAATTTGGATGTCTACAATAGGTTCCATGCCAAACTAGGGATATGTAGTACACAATTGATCCACTTCACTTGTCCATCAAAAAAATTGATTTTGAATCTTCCACAACTAGCAATCTTCAGGTGAGAGTCATCACCTAGGTACACCTCTCCGCCATTGTACTCCATAACTTTGAGAACCAATCTCTATGAGAAGTCATGTGAAAGGATGGACCCAAATCTATCAACCACACATCATCCAATGCATGGACTACCAAGGCTGCAATAAATGCTTCTCCATCATCTTGAGATGATTTCTCAAATTAAAATTAGAGAAAGATTTTTTTTTCTTCTTCTTCTCCTTGTAATCTTTACGAAAGTGACCAGTTTCACCATTGTTCCAACATTTTTCCTTGTTCTTCTTACTAGGAGAATTAGATCTCCCTAGAGACTTTGACTTAGACTTCTTGTCTTTCTTTTTGCCTCTCTCCTTTGGTCTGCCATGAACTGCTAGGGCCTTCTTGGCCATATCAGAAGACTTCCTTTGCATCTCTTCAGATAATAATGAGGCAACAACCTCATCCATCTTGAAGGTGGAAGTAGTGCTTCCAATAGCCATAACTAGGTGATCCCAAGAGTTTAGAAAAAAACACAAAAGGAGCATGCAACAATCTTGTTCATCATTCTTGTCTCCAATAGAACCCAGTTGTGCAACCAACATGTTAAAAGCATTAAGGTGATTTACCACAGATCCTCCATCTTCTATTTTTAGAGAATACATCTTTTTTCTCAGGAAAATCTTGTTTACCATAGATTTAGCCTGGTAGACATCACCAAGCTTCTTCCAAAGAGAAGTAGAAGTTTTCTCTTCATGGAAATTCAAGAGGACAAAATCAACCAAACATAGTCTAATAAGACCTGTGGCTTTCTTATCAATGAGATCCCAATCTTCTTTTATGCCTGACGGTTTGGTTCTAGAAATAGTAGCCCATAGGTCAGGATATACAAGCATGTCTTCCATCTTGAGATTCCAAAGCTCAAAGTTACCAGCGTTAAACTTCTCCATCTCAATTCTTCCATATGTGCCAACCATCTCTTTTGCAACAAAGATTTCAAATTCACTGCACAGGCTTCCACTTAAACAAAGATCAATACAAAAAACCCTCTACCCAACAACTAGGACCAAAGTTGATCAAGCTCTGATATCAACTGAAAGGAATCAATGTATACGAAAATGCTTCTTGATGCTGAACTAAGAGGAGAGATGTATAGCTTTCCATTTCTACTATAAGACCGTAAAAGTGTGGGGCGGCTTCAGAATGACCGTTCTTGCACCAACAAAGAGAGAGAATGTATGCAATAATACTCTACTCAGACTCACACAATGTTTTGTTCAATTTTAAACCCAAAATGAAGTGTGTAGGTAACTACTTTATCTCAACCTACGATCATAAAAAAGACCTTTGATTCTCGCTAAGACGCTATAAAGCACTCCAGAGAAGCACATACGGCCCTTTCAATGAAGTTAGTTTAAGTAAGTCATCACGAAGACAAAGTTGCACTTGTTCATTTTAGAGCCACAAAGCAATTGTGAGTTCTTTTGAAAGCACCAAAGGATAAATGAGAGTTGTTTTGTTCAATTGTTAACCAAAAAACAAACTCTAGTAAGTTGTAGTCCTAATTTTCATTTTAAGCCTTTGCAAAAAATTGAAAAGGTTCTTTTTAAAATCCCAAATGAAATTAGTATCCTAAGCAAGAAGAAATAACAGTTTCCTAAGAGTGTCAAACAAACACTTAAGTGTTTAAAAACACTTTGATTTTGTGAAATAACATCATCATGCTTCTCTTTCTTTTGTTTTTAATTGATCCAACTCCCTTCCAGTGGCGCAACCCATGACTACATCATAGTTTGATTTCTCCAATGGTGCTGTATAGCGCTGCTTACTAGTCAGCTGTGCTCTGTACCCGAACCAGTGAGCTTAAATGCATCGCCCTTTTGCTCAACGGTGCAGTTTTATTTTTTTGAAAATTCCTGTGGGTCAGATTGGTCACACGGTGCAGTTTGGAATTCAAAATCTTGGGCAAGAAAATTCAGCATCACAGTTTGAATTTCTAGCGGTCCTGTATAGCGACGCTGGAGAACCAGTGGTGCTGAACAGTGACGTTGAACCTGTAAACAAAGAAAAACACGTGAATTTGATAAAAAATGTGATTGAAAGGTGAGATTGCCCTCCTTCTAGCGCCAAATGTGAGAATCCCAATCCTAATACCTATAAAACAATAAGAACAAACACATTAGAATATAGAATGCAAGCAAGAACAAGGATTCCCCATGAAATCCATTTACAAAGTTCAAATTAGGAAAAGAGGTGAAGAACACAATAAGAAAAAAATAAAATAGAGATTGAATCCTAATTAAACTAGCAAACTCATGATCCCATGGGGGAATTGGTGCCAATTTGATGTGAAAATTGGCCCTTTCCCAATTCCTAGCGATGCAAGCTTTTGATGAATGCTGATGAATGTGATCCACTTGATGAAGGATGGTGAGTGCCCAAGCTAAAAACCCGCATAACCCAGCTAAGATTCAATGATAATGGATGGAATTTTTTACAAATATTTGAGCATAGTAAGTTTACTCTCAAATTGTGGATGATAAAATGAGGAATGCCCTTTTTATTTATAGAATTCCAAGATGGATGAATGTCCAAAATAGAGCAATGTGGGACTAACATTCAACCAATGGCATGATGCCACTTGTCAACCTATGAGTGGATGGAGGATGTGCAAGTTTTGAGGATTGTGCCACAAAATGTGTATTTTGAAATTTTGAATTTTTTTCGAAATGACATGCAAGAGGGAAGAAAAAACATTGAATGCCACTTGGCTCAAGACAAAGGACATGTAAGATGGAGTAAATGCCTTGTTGGATGTACATGCCTGGACTTGATTTTGAATCAAACTTGGAGAATATTCCCAAAAGATGCCTTTGTTGAAGAAAACAGAGATTTAATAAATCACCAAATCTATTTTAATTTGGTAAATTGCAAAATCTAGAGGATTTGAGTGATAAGATTAAATTAATCGATTTGATTAATTTAAGAGATTAGGTGATTTGGACTACTCGATTTAGATTTGTGGGTTGAAATAAATCAAAAAGAGATGAAAATGATTAAGACCTAGTTAAATAAATATTTTGATTGATTTAACCAAAGGGGGTGATGTTAGATTAAATTAGATAAATGTTTGATTTATGTAATTTAATTAGATGAACTTTAGAGATTTAATCAAATAATATGGATTATTTAACTAAATAAAGATAGGAAGATGAAATGACCTAGCTAATTACACAGAGACAATGATTTAATTAAATCGAGGGATTTATTTAATTAAAAGGAGAATTATGATGACTTTAATCAAATAAGGCTATTTGATTAAATGGTTAGATAGAGGGATAATTCAGGATGAGGTGATGTTAGTAGATCAAGATCGAGTGTGTAATATCAATATGTATATTTTCTATGTCTACAGTTACCTTCATATCTAAGTGTATTGTATTTTCATGCATGTATGCTTGTGTTAAATGGTTTACTATTGCTACTTTGAGAAACCTTTCTTTTCTTCCAAAACCTTGTCAAAACCTAACCTTCTTGTATTCCTTTGAAATTTGACCAAACAGAGAGTTGTGAAAGTCCTCTTGCCCCTCTTCAATGATGTACTATGCAATATTGGTAAGGAAGAAACAACCTTTCCATCTTGGTGTATCACCTTCATTTTCCTTTTCATGTTCTCCTTCTTACCCTTTTTCCCTATGAGCTGTTAGAGTAGGTTAGTGGTAGGTTTTCATGTGTTGGGTTGGACCAACACATTGCAATTGGATTGCAAAAGGAAGCCAACCTTCTCTAGAGATTTGACCTCATATGCACAAGGTCCCACACCTTGAAGTCATTTCCATTGTGTCATTGGAATGTTGAGCTTTATGCTTAGCAAGTTGTAATTTCATGTGACAACAATTTCTGACACGCCCTGTGGGACTACTTCTTTATCTTGAAGAATCTTGTGTTTTCTTCAACACATTTTTCCTTTTGAGGCATATTTTCAAACACCATGGTGACTCCATTCAAAATCAACTGGCTCAAGTAGCCTAGTTTCATTTCATGCCATTGAAGAAGTGGTACCTTCTTCAATGTTTCCAGCCTTTGGAGGTGTTCTTCAAGCACCTGACGACTTTGCAACTCAATTTGGTGTGACTCTTTTGGCATGTATCCAAAATATTTGGTTGGGCAGTCCTTTTCTCTTATTTTGTAAAATTTGAGGTGTTTCCTATGCATTAAAATGTCATATTATAATGGAAACCATATGTATACCCAACCATTTCATGATAATGCTAACTTTATTCCTTCCAATTAGCCATATTAGGCTGGTTATGCCTCCCATTTCATTCCACAAAACCCTACTATTGTGGGTTCTCAATCCTATCAAAATGATTACCACCCATCCCACCCTACTCAGTCTTCTTGAAAACCTACATGTCCCTATCAACAACCCAAAGAGACTCATCATTTTGCAAATCAGTCTTGTTTCTCTCCTAGTCAACCCCAAAATTTTGATAATTTAAGTGCAAATGAAATTACAAGCATTTTGCTTGATTTCAATAGAAAAATTGATGAGCTTGAGAGATAAAAAGAGTTTGACCTACAACAATAGGAGTGGGCTAATCAAGCCTATCAATGGTAGAAATGTTGTTTCACACAACATGATGAGCTTTTCCATCAAGCTCATTATCTGTAACAACAAAATTTAGACACTTAATGGAGGTATGGGAAACAATTGGAGGCACAAAGAAGGCAAGAAGAAGAGAATAAAATGAATGATGCTGCTACTAGGAAAGAGAAACTCAGAATTTCCCTTGCTCTTGCACAAGTTCCCAAGACTAAAGCAGCCCCTTTTGTGCCTAGTTTCAAACAGACACCTCCACCATTTACAAAACAATCTACTAAGGAGGAGGTAAGAAAATATAAGTTCATAAGTTTCAATAATTCTAACAAGCCTCTTAAGACTTCTATTAGCCCTCATTTTGTTTCAAAACAACCTATTGTGCAAGAGGTTTTCAAGCATAAAGTATTTAGTTTCAAGAATCCTAATTAGGCCCTTGAAACTCCTATTGAACATCCTGTGCCATCAAGCAGATCTCCTGATTTGGAGATCCCAAGTTTTAGAGCCTCCATTTATCACAAGAACTCATCCTTGGGGATGTTGTTCTTGAGGACCCTTCATGTGCTCAAAACAATGAGTGTCTTGGTTTGTTGCAAGAAAATAATGAAGATGAAATAGTGTTGCAACAACAAGACATTAAAAAGGTAGAAAAAAATGATAAAGGAACCAACCCTCTCATTTGATCCCCTCCCTCATTTTGTTGAAGATGAGGAGGATAGATTAGCTATACCTACATTAGTTGAAGCCTCTGAATAGTTTGGTTTGGGTTTGATGGTTGAAGACAACTCTAAGGTTTTGGAGCAGCAACATCAATAGACATGTTTAGACCCTATTACAGTAGATGAAGATCCATAATCTATTGAGATTTGCAGTTTTGAGGTGGAGGATATCTTTTGGGATGATTTAGAAGCTTTTTTCTCAAGCTTGGATGCCAATATTTCACCCCCAAAAGAGAAACTTTGTGGGCAAGAACATAATAGTAAGGAGATGTGGCAACCATTACATGCCATGAGTCTAATTTTGTTGAAGCTAGTTGCTAAGAAAGAGTTAAAATCGAGAGGCAATTTGAAGAATTTAGTTCTTCAAGTGTCTCAAAAATATAAGTTTTTTTTTGTGAAGTGTGCATCAATGCAAATGATTTTGTAATTATTGAGCAACCACACATTTGTTTGGAGAGTGATGATCCTGTTGCTCTATTTTTTTGCATACTCGAGTTTCAAAATTTCTCTTTTGAAGTGTACGAGGAAGGTCTTTCTTGTGCAAATCAAAAATCAGATTTGGCTTTTGTACATCACCATGTGAGTTGAAAACATTCCCCTTTTGTTTTAGCTCATGAATTGAGGAGGTCAGTAATGGTGACATTGACCCATCCTTTTGTGAGGTGAGTTCTCTTCCCTCTACAAAAGGTTTGTTCTTAGATGTTGACTTGCCTTTAAAGTGTTTCACCCTTGCTGTTTTATGTTTAGCTGAGACACTAGTGTTAGATGAATCTAACACTCGCATCATATGGTTCCCTTGCAATGAAAAAAATTACAATGAAGTGATCCTTCACCTTGCAAGTATTTTGTGCAATTACATGCATGTTGGCAACGGTTTTTAGAGGTTGCAGCTGGGTGAGGTCTGTAAGTATGGTTTGAGGGAGATCAACTCCTTCAAAAGGTTCATTTTTGATAGAGTCGAGGTTCCATTCTTTGCTTTCTATTTTTTTTGTATATATTGTAAATATCTTGCTTTCCATGAAGTGCATTTGTACACCCTACATTCCCCTTAAGGGAAAGTATGTTCTAGCTTTCATGCTTTTCTCCAAGTGTAGCTACACATGTTTTTTTTGTTCTTTGAGGAGGCTTAGTTGTTGAAGTTTTACCTTGATGACTTCGTGCCCAACAGACCGATAAGGCCTCTAGATTCCATGATTAGTAGGCAACATTCCATAGAAGTCACCATTAATGTTGACATTTCATAACTTCCTTTAATGTCCCATCATTGATAACCGATTTGAGAGATCCCCCATGGGCCATATTGCATGTTTTCTCCTTAAAGTTTCTTAAATTTTGCTAAGTCCCAGAATTTTGGGTTTTTGGGTTGTCTCTTAGTTGCTCCCTTCATGCCTTCTCCATCGCTCCTTCTCCTTTTCCATCTTTCCTCTAAGTGTTTCAGGCTTCAACCTTTTGCCTTTCCCTTTACCCTTTACCAGCCTCTAAAGGTAAGCATTAGGCCTTACCTCTGACCACCAAATCTCAATTAAGTTTCAAGACTTGTCTAAGTCTTAGTTTGTTTCTAGACTTCGAGGGTCAACCTTCCCTCTTTCCTCTTCCCTTGCACTTTTCTTATATTGGTCTTCATCCTTCACCCTTCGCCCTTGCATCTTACCTCTTACCTTTGGAGGCAAGAGGTAAGGCTTCCCTTTGATTTATGTAAGATTAGTTTTTTTGGCTTTCTATCATCACCTGGGTTCCTTTGGAATGTTGAAGGGACTTCTTCTTAGGTCTCTCTGATATTCCTATGTCTCCTTAGTGAGATGTCAACTTTTCTCTTCTACACCACCTATCGTGCAAAATTTTGTATGTCGAAGAGACTTCTACTTATGTCTCATTTATTTTCACTTGTCTCTCCAATAGCTGCTTTTCAAAATATGTCTAAGTGTCATGTTTTTGAGTTTCGAGGGTAGGTCTTTCCCCTTACCTCCAATTTTTGGAGGTAATATTTCCCTCTTCCTCCAATGCTTCATTTCTTCTTTGCGCTCTATGACTTCTTTCTTCTAAAAGTGTATGGTAAGTGGTAAGCTCGACACCTAACCCCCAACACTGTGCAATTTTCAGTGCTCTAGACCATTTAATTCATAATCTTGTAAATACTTCCTTTTGGGCTTGATGCCCCGACCTTCCTATGGATTTGGCATGTTTATGGGTGACGACATTAATGTGTAACTACTTTTGAGCGTCTAGATCTGATTTCTTGGGCTTCAAGGATGACATTAAATGCATTATTTGACTTCTGTAGGTGGATTTCATGGGAGCCCATGCCCATTTATTGCTCTTTTTTAAATTTCTTGGCGAATTTATGCCCTAGTCGTATTTTTCATGGATGACTCCATTATTGCATGCATTGTCTTTTTGCTAACCCTAGTTAGGGTTAGGGTTCAATTTGTGTTTCTCAATTATTCTTGATCTATAAAGGCAAGAAATGTATTCATTTTTAGGGTTCTTCCTCTGGCTCCTCTAAGGTTTTTCTTTGGCAGACTTGCATTTTTGCATCCCTGTTATTGTAAAGATTGGATTTTTTTCCTCTATATCAATGAAATCAATCCAACTTTCCTCTTCTCATCTCTTTTGTGTTTGAGTAAGTTATTACCTTCATATCTAAGTGTTTATTATATTTTCATGCAGGTATGTTTGTGTTAAATGGTTTACAATTGCTGGTTTGAGAAACCTTTCTTTCCTTCCAACACCTTCCCAAACATTAACCTTCTTGTATGCCTCTAAAAGTTGACCAAAAAACAAATATTTGTGAATGTCCCCTTGCCCCTCATTAATGATGTACTGTGCAATATTGGTTAGGAAGAAACAACCTTCCCATGTTGGTGTATCACCTCCATTTTCCCTTTTATGTTATCCTTCTTACCCTTTTCCCTTGTGAGTCGTTATAGTAGGTTAGTGGTAGGTTTTCATGTGTTGGGTTGGAAAAATTCCCATTTCACTTGGATTGAAAAAGAAAGTCAGCCTTCTCCTGAGATTCGACCTTATACACACAAGGTCCCACATCTTGAAGTCATTTCCATTGTGTCATTGGAATGCTAAGCTTCGTGTTCAACAAGGTGCAATTTCACGTGACAACAGTTCCCTGGGTATATTTGCAACTAATTAGACGGTGATGATAGATTCCCTCTTGATTGATACATTCAACTTTGATAGTTAGGCAAATGTTAGCAAGTTCACTTAATTTAATTTATTAAATTTCATTTTTGAAATGCAAGGTTAACTAAATTAGTTGAATGATTATAATAAAATTTAGGGTCATACTGTTCACCCTATTTCTAACAGTCGTCCACCTCCCTATTACAAAATGACATCTACTGTAGAGGTATGTATCTAGTTGTAGTGTAGAAAAATGTTGTTTGTTACATTTTCACGCTTGTTTGGGCCCTTGTAAACTAAATAAACCTAATTTATGACTTAATTTGGGAATGATTAACATTAAAATGTGCCTAATGTCACCTTGATCTAGTGTTGTAATGTTTTTTCCATATTCACATTAGATTTAGGACCCTTTTAAGCTAAAAAGACCTATTTTTGCCTTAATTTAATGTTGTAAAGTGTATTTATTTACACCTTTACATTAAGTTTTGGGCCCTTGTAAACTAAATGAACTTAATTATGCCTTATTTAGGGTGTTGTAAAGTGTTGTACCGCACTTTCATACTAATCTAGGTTTTTCATAACTAATTGGGCTTATATATGCCTTAATTGGCCCTATTTTGCATCCATAAGCCTTATTAAATGCATTTTTCCAGAGATAATCTTGACAATAATTAAATGTGCAATCATAATTTAGTGTTTTGGGTCATGTGTCCTAGATTTAGTGGTGAGTCCCACCTAGGTCTTGGGACTTGATTTTGAATTTCACATTAATCAGGAACTATCTTGAAGTGTGTGCTCCAGTTTTGAGCCACTAGGACTCATACACCACCTTGGGTGTATGAGTCCCACTCAAGTTAGGACCTAATTTAAATGCAATTTTTGGCAGGATTTTATCTTCCTAGATCTGGTGTTAGTTTGTAGTGTTGTAATTTAGAGAAACTTGGCATAAACAAGTATAAATACAAGGTTATTTCACTCATTTTCACCTAATACTTTCAAGAGATCATTCCTAATAGAAAGTTTATGATTACAAGAGTGTACAGGACTTCACAAGATCATTCAAGAGCATTTCTAAGGAATTCAAGGGAAAATTTATTCATCAATTGTTGCAACAATTCATGATCCATCATCATGTCAAGGTTATCAAGCATCAAGCATGTTGTTGGGCTAGTGTTGTCAAGTTGCATTCAAGATCGAAGATTAGGCATTGTTCTACACTTATTTCAAGATCTAGATCTACATCCTTCATGGCCACTCCATGTTAGATTGCAAATTTACAAGAAATTATTTAGGGTATCATTTTTCAGTTTTCATGTTCCATGTTTCATGCTTCATGTCCTTATTTCATTATCTCATCATTTGGTTTAATTACCTAAAAGGGGTTTGACCAAGGCAAACCCCTATTCCCTAATAATCAACAAATTTTTCTCTCTCTACATGTGTGATTGTAGATCTAGGTGTCTTGGAGCTTGAAGGATCGTTGAAGACTAAGTTACAAGATTGAAGAAAGTTGTTTGAGTTGTCTCCTTGTTTGCAATATCATGAAAAGTCTCCTATAGGCCAAAATTTAGGGTTTTCGACTCAAATATTTTGTAGGAAGAAAGCTACAGGGAATTTCCAAAGAATACCATAATTTGAGCCAAACCCTAGCAATGGGGCTAAATCGCCATGTTGGGTGTACGAGTCCTAGTATTGACATTTTTTAGGTTTCAGGAGATTTAGATCATACACTGTTAGATTCCAATTTTGGCACAAAAACCCTAGTCTGAGACTAAATCGCCCAGACTAGCATGTGAGTCCCATGGCGTATGAGTCCCAGTGGGAATCACAGAACAAATTTTTAGGGTTTTGGAGCTTGTTTTGACCTCATCACTCTTCCGGGTGCACCTTTGTTCATTTCCAGTTTGATATTGTTTATTTTAGTTTCATTTCCTAGGTCATCTAGTTAGGTTTGTATGATACTTTGCATGTTACATTCATTTCTTGTCTTTCCAAGCCCTAGCTTGGTGGTGAACCCTCTTATTGTCTTCAATCACACCTTAGGATACCTTATTGTGAGATCTCCTTCCCCCTTTCTATCTTCAAATTGAGATCTCTAAGGTTTCCTCAAGTGTAACAAGTGTGAAATAGGAACCCTATCCTTGTTCTCTATTCCTCAAAGGTGGGGGGTATTATTTCCATTGCTACACTAGTAAAGAATTATAAATATTACATGTGAATGGTTGAATGTTATATGAATGGTATTCTTATATCTCATTTTGGATGTTGAATAGGTTAATCTTGGACCTTTGACAACAACACCTCGCAGTGGAGGTGGGCATCAAAGTTTCACTCAGGTAATACAAGTACTTTTAATTTTATGGCTTTAAGTATTTATGAAAACTCTTTCTTTACCCTCAGTCACCATTAAAAAGTGAAGATAAATTATGATGTTTACATTCAATCAAAACATGGTGCATAGTAATTCATGTTTATGATCACACAATTATACCCCAAAAACATACACTACTTCGAGCACACTAAATATTACATAATCTTATATTTTTCATAAATATGATTGCTTGGGATTAGGGTCTCTTCTTTTTGAATTGTCATCGTGTGAGTTGATCCTTACCCATTTCTACTTCAAAATAACCCAACTAAAAAGAATCACCATTTTCAAAGAAAATACTCTAACATGGATCTAATTAAAATTTATTTCCATGTGGAGAACTTGTGCTCTTGACAGGGAGGTCACAAGTATCCATATCTCTAGTTGTATTGTAGATTGTCTATGAAAATTAGAGGGGAAATCTTGATTGGTGATAAGGAGGATTCTAGAGCTGGGGTGGGTATACTATAACTCCTTAACTCCGACTTGTTTGAATTGAAATCAGCAAAGAGGTATGGCCTTGAAGTGCAGTTTGCTAACACTTTCTGTAGTCTTCTTCCATGTTTTTCTGGTGAGTTCTCTTCATGCTTTTAAGGCTGAGTATCAAGATGGTTCTTTTAGAGGCCTTGATCACGATGTTCAAGTTCTTCTTGAGTTGAGGAGATCGCTGGAGGTGGACTCATTATTCTGGGACACATCAGAGTCTCCATGTGGATGGTTTGGTGTGGACTGTGATGAGATCACTACTAATGATGGTGTGGGGAAGGAGAAAAGGGTAGTGAGTCTGGAATTGGATTCAAAACGGTTGAAAGGAAGCTTATCTCCTGCAATTGGAAGGCTTTCTGAGCTGAAAAAGCTTTCTTTTGCTAACAACTTGCTGGATGGAAGGATCCCAAAAGAGATTGCTTCTTGTCTGAAGTTGGAAGTTGTGGACCTCAGTGGAAACAAGCTTTCTGGACCAATTCCTTCTGAATTCTGCAATCTGAGGAACCTCAAGGTATTGCATCTATCTGATAACACTCTCTCCGGTGAGATTTCATTCCTTAGTTTGAGAACTAGAAGTAGTCCTGATGGCTTATCAGAAAGTCCTTTTCCAAGTCTTGAATATCTCAATTTGGCCAACAATCATCTTTCAGGTATGATTCCTTATCACATAGCCAGGATTTCGACCTTAGAATCTATTTTTCTAAATGGTAACATGTTTGTTGGACCCATTCCTCAAAGTTTGGGTTCTCTACCATCTTTAGAGGTCCTTGATCTGCACAACAATTTTCTCCAAGGGAATATCCCGACAACATTAGTCAGCAATTCTAGCAAGCTACATTCCTTAGATGTATCGGGAAATTTCCTAGTAGGAAGAATTTCTCCTTCCTTTGCGAGTCTACGAACTCTGAGATTTCTAAATGTTTCTAACAACAATTTGGAAGGTCCTATTCCATGGGGAGCTTGGTTCAAGTATGGAGCTGATCCAAGTGCTTTCTCTGGTAATACAAGGCTCTGTGGCCGGCCGCTAAAAGCTTGTCCAAAAACAGCAGCCTCTGATTTGTCTTCTTCGAAACCGTCATCATCATCTTCTTCAGAGCTCTCGGCACAGGATCAATTGGAGAAGCAACAATCACAAAGCTTTCTTTCCGGCGTTTTAAAGAGGCCAATTCCTGAATCTTCACTCTCAACTGCTTCAAGAACTCGGTTTGTGCTAGAAGAAAAAATTGAGAAATTGGCTCCAGCTCCAGCTCCAAGTCATAACAGCACAAAAAATGGTACACTGGCCTCACCACCACATAAGAAGAAGACGAAGAAGCTGTCAATTAAAAAGTGGGTTTTGGGTGATTCCTTAGGCCTAGTAACAGGAGCAATCTCTGCAGTTATGTGCTCATTTTTGTATAGAATGCTTTTGTACTATATCCGTGGAAGACACAAGATTCAGGGTGCTGTGATTTACAGTTCTCTAATTAAAAAGGCTGAGGATTTAGCCTTTTTAGACACAGAGGATGGTCTCAAATCAGCGGAGCTCATAGGAAAAGGGGGTTCAGGGGAAGTTTACAGGACGCAACTTCAAGATGGCAGGGAAATTGCCATTAAGAAAGTTGCTCAACCATCTCCCAATTCCGCAGATATATCAGATGAAGACACTAAACTTCTGGACAGAAAAAGGAGACAAATTCGTGCGGAGTTGGATACTTTAGGTCATATCAAGCACAGAAACCTTGTTACTCTTCTAGCCCATATTGCAAGGCCTGATTGTCATCTATTAGTCTATGAATATATGAAGAATGGGAGTCTCCAGCAGGCCTTATCAAGGGTTGCAGAAGGTACACTAGAGTTAGCATGGCCTGTTCGTCATAAGATTGCCATAGGAGTTGCTACAGGTCTCCAGTACTTGCACTTCCACAGCACTCAAAAAATCATTCACCGTGATCTCAAGCCTGGAAACATTCTCCTTGATGAGAACTTCGATGCTCATGTTGCAGATTTTGGTCTTGCAAAGGCTCTCCCTGAAACAGCCACACACGCTACTAGCTCAAATGTAGCAGGAACAGTGGGGTACATTGCTCCTGAATATCATCAGACCTTAAAGTTCACAGACAAGTGTGACGTCTATAGTTTTGGGGTTGTCCTTGCTGTTTTGGTTACAGGCAAAAACCCATATGATGATTTCTTTCAAACAATCCCACAGGCTAGTATTCCAAGGTGGTTAAGAAACATGGTGGCATCAGAATCATCATCTAGTGCCATAGACCCACAGATTAGAGGACAGGGCTATGACGACGAGATCTTCCTTGTCATGAAGATTGCTTGCTTTTGCACTGATGATGATCCCAACAAGCGCCCTAACACCAGAGAGGTCCTCACCATGCTTCAACAGATCAGTGCATAAGTATCTCCATCAATGTCGAAGACTCTGCTTTGATCTTTTGGTTAAAAACCTGTATCCACCAGTCTGAAGTCAGTTCTGCTCCAGATCAGCATCAAAGTCGAAGATTCTGCTTTGATCTTTTGGTCAAAGACCTGTATCCACCAGTCTGAAGCCATTTCCACTCGAGATCACCATATCAATATGGTTGTCATGATGCTCTCGTACAGCTTGTCTGTTTAGTTTATGTTATTGTTGTTTCATTCCGATATCCTATATGTCATATAATTTCTTTTAATTAGGCCTATGCATACCCATGTAATGCTGTGTCAAGTCGACACCTTTCGTCGTACTATAATGCAAGACATAATTAAGTGTATTCTTACTGGTTTTTTGTTCGCCCCCCACCCGCACCCCCCAACGGATATTCTTATGCTTTTGTGTTTATGTCTTTCTTTAAATATCCAGTTTTTATATAGAGATCTATTGGTTGAACATATTTTAATAGTTGTAATTGTATTTGTTGATTCAAGATTCTAGGCCCTGAATTTGAAATATTTGGTGCAAGTAATGATTAGAAAATCCAAAAAGAGTTGTTTCCAAAGCTATGTACATGGTTCTATCCATGAGACAAACCAATTCTAATGTTCTGGTTCATAATGTAAAAATGATTAAAGTGTGAGTTACTTTGGACCATTAATCTGATCAAAGTAGGTTATTGGACGATAGGATTTAGGACTATGTCATTTTATTCACAAAAATATAACGAGTTTCACATCGGAAAAATAAGCATGCCATTCAATTAATGTAGGTTTTAATTAAATGAGAAGTCAATTAATAATAGTTAAACCTAAATTAACAAGTGTTAATATAATAAATGAAATAGGAAGTTAGAATATCTTTTAGCTCTTTATCAATTTAGATTTGTTGATGATGGAGATTGTATTGTATGGTGTGCTCGATGATCAATTTTAGAATTCTAAAACTGTCCCTATGCTTGCTAGACTATAATGGATTTGTTTTATAAAATTAAGACTATTTGAGATTAAGTCATGAATGCGGTTTAGCTCGTGCATATTTTTTCGCTATGGTTTTGTTCTTTTTCAAATTTCTCTTTAGTTAGTTCACCTTTACTTGTACCTACTTCTAAGATGAATAGGATGCATAGAAGCATCTTTGGGATTAATTGTATGTGTTGGGAATAATGAAATGTTCTTTATAGTGATTCAAATCCCTTTGA
The DNA here is from genome assembly GCA_007258455.2 of Sequoia sempervirens. Lineage (NCBI taxonomy): Eukaryota > Viridiplantae > Streptophyta > Pinopsida > Cupressales > Cupressaceae > Sequoia > Sequoia sempervirens. The sequence continues at coordinate 5,266 of VDFB02199195.1, read as the reverse complement.
CAAATTTACAATGAAAAAACACACAAGATAGGATATACAAATGCCTAGTGTAGAAACCATGCATGAGTGCTGATGTAGAAATACAAGTAATTCTCTTAATAATTTTGTGAAATAATAATAATAATGCTCTTAATGTTAGTATTTTTTGGATGATTAACAACTTAGGTAAGTTGGTAGGTGATAGGATATAGGATTATGTTATCTTATGCTCAAAATATAGTGAATTGAGCACTAGGAGAAAATATTCATGACAAAGTCAAAATGAGTGTAAAACAAGAGAGTAGAATAATGAGGTATACAATTTTCTCTTTTACAAATATTTATACATGTGATAACATGGAAATATGACATAATTTAGGTTCATAACTATATTTTTATAAATATCACTTATGTATCATTGTTATTGTTGATTCTACATGACTATTGTAATGGTATAAACCCATGCTAAATATCCCCTAGTTTTGAGCCCACCTTGATGGAAAGTTCTTAAAGCAATAGCATATCCCTAACATAGAAAAGGGTATGTATGAGAAACGATACACTATTTGATCAAAAAATCACCCAATAGGTTTATTGAATGTATTATAATAAATTTATTGTTTTTAATGTGAGCTTATTTTGGTGATGTAGGATTGATGAATGCTTTATATGTTTGAGCAAAATTTACTAATGGAAATAATAGAATATAGGCAACTCATAAGAGGCTACAAAAGTGTTTGGGATAGTGAATAAGAAAAAAATAGAATGTTGCAAACATGTTGTTCAATGTGTTTAGATTTAAATAACACATTTTTTTTCTATGTCAGGGGTATCCCTGCAATTAAATAACACATTTTTAATGTAAAGATATTGCCTAATATGATGGGACACAATTAAAATAACTTCTATAGTACCACAAAAGGTTGGAATTGATGCTTAAGGGAGCATTGTGTAGAAATGCCAAAGTTTTCAAATGATTTCTAAGGTTGTAAGATGGTGAGAAAGGTTGATTAATATGTTCCATCCATAAGTAGATGCGGAATCCCCTTTGATTAGTTTGTGTGTATTATGCATAGATTCTATTAATGATTACATTTAGAAAACACAAGAAACAAAAATAAATTAGTTAAAGGGTGGAAGCATATAGGTGCGTCCTATTTTTTTCCCCCCTAAATTAGACACTCAAATAAACACTTTTAACCAAATTTTCACTTTTTGATTCTTATAGAAAACAAAGGTCACTAAGAATTTGAAGTTGATGTGATTTTTGAGATTTGATTTGTAGATTCTTACTATATATTTATTTATAATAATAATAATCTATCTCACTTCTAAAATATTTTTTAATAACATATTTCTTAAACTCGATACTATTTTTATTTAGTGTTATTTTAAATCCAACATATTTTTTTAATAAATAAGATCAATAACACCAATATCTAGTGCATGCATATTTTTTTGTTACATATTTATTTTTATTATTTTTTAATTCAAATTAATTAGCCAATAGGCTACATATAGTGTGAGATTTGAGATTGAAACAAGTCTCACACCTACAAACCACTATTGAGTCATTGAAAAATAAATTTCAACTATAATGGTAAATCAACTATTGTTTAACGATAAAAACCTCCAAAATATCAGGTAAAAGTCTCCAACATCTCACTTATACATAAAAGCTAGATAAATATTGATTTGACAACTGGATGAGAAAATTCTATTTCCATTTGCAGTATTTTTGGTCAATTTGATGGCAACTTTTTTTTTTTTTCATTTGTATTGTTTTATGTTTTAAATATGTATGCAAATATTTCATAAATAAATAATACTTAATTTCTTTAAAGAAATTTTTTACATTTGTCTAAGTTTATTCATTCTATTATTTAGCATTTATTATTAATTGTTTAATCCACCCACATGCAACTAGAATTTGCATGCACAAACATGTCCTCTCTAACATATTAACATACATATAATTTTCTGTTGATGTAATCCTTGATCCTTTTTTAGATGCATATACCAATTATAATCTATAGTAGTATTTTTTTATCTATCATAGTTTTTTGATCATAAAATCTATTTTGTTTTTTTGAGTTAAAATGGTTAGCGTATTTCTACCCGATGGCTTAAATAGTCTTTAATGGCATATCCTCGAAGTTTCAATCAAGTTTTGAGTCTATTCCTTACACCCAAAAGGTTTTGTCCATGTTTAAAATCATAAGTAACGTCTTCAATTTTGAAAAGAATCTTAACATTTGTTAAAAATTCCTATATAAAAGTTATGACTTGGTCAAAATGCTTTTACTTTGTCAAAACGCACATGCACATCCTTGGAGGGGAATTTCATCTCTACAGGGAGTTTGATTCATCGTGAATAGGTCGATACACTTAGGATTTTATCACTTTTAGGGTTCTTCCTTTGAAGTTTGCAGGTTTCATAAATAATGGAGGACTATTATTGAATACAAAGAAGAGTATTGATGAAGAAAATCATCATTGGACTGAGCAGAGTTGCAACAAAGAAGCAAACCTTCTGTGTTTTTCTTTCTTACTGTTGTGTTCAAGATTCAGTACCATAGAAACCCATTTTAGAGAAATCTCACGTAAAAGATGCTTCCATGGAGAGTGGATAGAGCATGGGAATGTTTATACAGTCCCTGGGTACCAGTATTTTCAACCATGCAAAAATATGCACGTGAAAACCATGAAGAAGCTTGGGCAGGTCTGTTATCATTCTAAGTTCTTTCCATTGTCATCAAGATTTTTTATACCAAATAACGTAGAATGCTTTTGGGGTCAAGTTCTTGTCATGCATATGATGTTCAAGTCTCTGTGAGCAGTTATACAAGGTTTAGGACAGTATAAAGATCCCTGTGGTAATCATTTTAAGGGTTCATCATTGGACTGAGCAAAGTTGCAAGTCTTTGGAGGGTTTAGGACATTATAAAGACAACTCATGAAGTATCAATAAACTGTACAAGCAAAGGAGAATTTCAAGTGGAAGTTGAACATCATGATGTAGGTGTAGAAGTAGCTGTGGATAATTGATGCTGGCGTGATATTATCTTGAGGAGATCATCGATGCGTGAAGATCTGTTTTTCTAGCCTGGCTTCCAATCTTCTTATCATCGTTGTGCAGCTTTCCTATCTTTAGTTAGTTTGCTTTAAATCTCTGTTTTTCTGCCAATAAAGCATGCTTTGTATGCCCTGTTTTTTGGGCATTCATGCTCTGTTCTTAGTGTGTTCGAACTCTATTAATATGCAGCTTCTATATTGTTTCAAAGAGGTGAAAATCAATGTTTGTTTTTTTCAACAGCAGTCCGTGCAGAACAGAGGAAGAATGTGAAGTTTTTTTTCAATGAGTTAATAGATTGCAGTTTATTTTGTTACAGCATTATGGTATATTATTTTGTTTATCACCATTAGTGTCAGTTTGTTTTCTTTCTCTGCTGTTTCATTTCTTTAATCAGCTGGCTTAGAGGTGAGGTCTCTTTTCAGAAACTACAATTGGTATCAGAGCAGGTATTTTGTTTTGGGTTTAAGATTTAGTAGTTGAAATTTTGGCAAAGATTATCATTTCGAATTCTAACACCTTGCCCATTCCAGAATTTGATAAAAATGAGTATGATTATTGGTGTATAAAAATGATGACTTTTTTAATAGGAAAAGATTTATGGGAGATTGTTGAATCAGGTTATGAAGAGTAGCTGCTAGTGGATGGCCATTGCAATCTAAACTCGAGCAACCTGAAGCTGAAGTCCCAAACATAGATGAAGATGCTAATACAACCGGGATTCATGGTGATGGTGGAATTGCCTCACCCACATCTCTGCCATCATGTACTTCATCTGGTCAAGCAGATGGGATGGCAGGTTCAAAGATCAGATCAACTGAAGGTGCTGCCATACGAAAGACAAGAGAGGAAAAGATTCTTCCCAAGATAATGTCTCTTGATGATTATGTGGGCTCAAGGAGTGACCAATTACACGAAAGTGCAGAAGCTAATATAAATATATTTCATAATAAAGAATCCATTGAATGGGAAAAGTCTCCTCCAGGTCAACCAAATGTCGAGGAGGACAAAACTGGCTTCACAAACGACCATTTTATGCGTCTTTCCTATCTCAGTTTAATATTATGATCCGAAATATTGGATTGTATGCCGACGGGAATATTGAAGCTTCTCAATCTGCAGACACTGAGATCGTCATGGTTGAAGCTTGGTTTTGAAGACAATGAGTGGTTAAATCTAAAAGATATGAGAAACATGATCAACCTCCAAGAGCTAAGCATTTCTATAAATGATAAACTGTATTTCAAAAGAGTTGAAGATGGCATCCTTGCATGCCTGGTGAAAATGCGACATCTTGGATTATGGAATAACATTTCTCAAAAGGAAAGATCTTGAAACACTTCATCTATGCCGCTTCTCTGTGCCAAGTTAGCTATGCCTTTGGGAAAATTTGAGAGAGCTTACTTTGACCTATTGTAGTAGTGAGTATCCAGCACTACAAACAATCCCAACTTAGAAGTATTATCTTTGATTGGTAATCACACATGCACAAAATTACCAAAGCATTTTTGAGAGTCAAGGAGATTTCTAGGCTCGTTCAACTGTCAGTTCAAGGCTTTCCCCTCTTGGAGGAGTTCCCAGAATTGGAGGATAGAGAAATGCACCGCCTCAGGATACTAAAGATATGGGATTGTCAGACAGTGAAGAAAGTTCCAGATGGATTGGAGAAGCTGAAAACACTAAAGAGGATAGAGTGCAGTGGGAGTTATGCGCTTGAAGACTTAGAAAAGGTGGGAACGAGAGTTTCTGGGGAAGATTGTGAACATACAAGAAATTCTTCAAAAGACTTTGATAACTCAGGATCATCACAGAAAATAGAAAATGCTCTCAAGAAAGGAGAAAACTTTGCAGGTTATGAACAAATGATTTTGATATGTATACTTCCTTTTACTTTGCTGACACCTTGTCAATATGATATGGTGAAAATATGGTGTCATAAAGTTATGAGATAATAGTCTTGTGTAGTGAAAAGCAATAAAAGAGTCTCAGTTAGGTTTCAGAAAGGTGAACTGCTTTCTTCTCAAGAGATTGTTAAAACCCTTGCTAAATCCTCGCTGTCAAAGCCATAAAATCATATTGAAGACTAAAAGTCTCTGTCAAGGTTTGAAGGAGGTTCATTCCAGGGCAGATATTGAGCTTGCCATTACAATACGCATGGGTTATGAGGGCAGGATCTTAAAATTTCCACAAAGTGGTATAGTAACCAGGGACATG
>VDFB02199192.1:0-20310 GCA_007258455.2 Sequoia sempervirens | reverse complement strand
TATGTGGTTACATAATTAATTCATGATATTTTTAATTTTATGCCATTACATGATTAATTTAATGATGTACTTTTTAATGTTTGAAAGGTCAAAAAATTAAAACATTTCAATAGTGATGTTAACAACCTTGAAATTAGTGTGCTTTATGCTCTATGTGATCATAAAAAGATTAAAAAGTCGGGCCTGTAGAGGTGGTTGTTCAGTGGTTGACGTGTATGCTGGTTCTTTTTACAATGTAACCAAGTTTGTCTTCTAATATACCTATGGAATTGCCAATTCCAATCGAAGGCAGCTCGAAGGACCTGGACCAACTGGCGAGGACTTTAAAAGCCTCATACACTTACAACATTAACAACCTCTGCACCATTATTATAAACAACATTAACAATAGCAGATGATCTCACTTAATAGCTCAACACGATAAGATAATATCAACTAGAATTGGTTGTTCATAGACAATATCAACTATCTGGAGCATGAGATAACTAAACACAATCCATTGTATAAAATAGTCAATGATTTGCAATTTGTAGCAAGCTCTCGGCAAAGATAAACAGATACTAAGCTACACGAATAATTACAACTTAGATCAGTGCCATATATCCATTGCAGGAGTCAAATTCATAAGCATCTAGAGGTTTATAACAGATTTAATACATCACATATAAGATCCCTAACAATATTGCATTACAATTTCATCAGTGTGCATTCTAACCCAGGACTACTTATCAAATCCTTATACAACACATATTCGCCTATAATCCCATTCAAGCATTTTGATTAATTCCTTGAATTAAAGATAAAATAGAATCATACACACCACAATAGTGAGATGGATAAAACAACCCTTAGTTGTTTCATTCAAAGTTCAGATATGCATGTACAATGGAGAGACATGAGCTTGAATTTTCATTTCAACTCAAATGCTAGTACTGTTATACAAAATTAAATCTCTATGAACTCAAAACCTGTTACATAATGACTCAAAACCTAAATTGCATTTCTCTAAAACCATCAAAATTTACAATTCGCTTTGCAACTTCACCTAGACTCAACAAAAGTTATCTAACTTTCTAACCCGTACTTCTGGCCTTGAAATTGTTCTTATAGAAAATGAAGGAGTAAACAAGCACCGGGCCAGAAAGTACACCTGTCACCAATCAATTGGAGCACCTGGTGATATTCCAAATTTTTTTACAATAGCCACCACCTTGAAAAATATTCTTGTTCAAAAATCGTTACAACAACAATCATTTTGGAGCATATTCTCATTCATCATGTCGGCGGAGGAAGGTTGATGCAATAACAAAAAACCGCACAAAACCCACGCCAATAAAGTCATCCATACAAAACTAGAAACATTGTAACTGCAACATCTGATTTGCCACCTGTCGGTAGCCCACTCTTTTTACTCATCATCATTCAAATACTTAGCCACCCACCTCTGGTATTCTTCGTCAGTTGGCCAGTAAAAATCAATCACCTCTTTTACCTTTGTACTATAAGGCAAATACTTTACCACTACCTGATTAGTATCTCTTTCAAAAGATTCCAAAAATGAGCTGGTACCAATAATCTTATCCATACAATTTACCAACAAATCATAATCTGAGTCATCACAAATTATTTTAATTTGATTATTGATGACTTTACTTGCTTGGATCCTCGCCATTGTTGGAGTGTTCTGATTTCCCCCTACTCATCAATTATATCAGGTAACAGTGTGTTACCCAAATCATTGAATTTCTTTACCAACTCCCTAATCTTCCTAATTAGATCATCTGGTAAGGTCTGAAAACTTTGCAATGATTTAACTAATATATAAGTAGGTTTCAATGATTAGGGCCTGCTATTTGCATCAAGCCTTGAGGCTTTAGTCATAACATCTAGATTATTTTCCCTAGGGATCCAATTTTGAATTATTGGAATCACTATCCGCTGATCTCTATCAATATTATTTTTTGCTTCAGATAGCAAAGAATACAAAGAATGTATAGAGGGCAGTTTATTATACACCTTTTCATTTAAATGCTCCAAAACAAGAGTAACAATTTCTTTTTCTTTTGAAAGAAAACCCTCCTCTTTTACCCTTAGTGATGTCTGTAATTGATCAATTTCCTACATAAGCTGCCTCTTTGTTGGATCAACAGAGCACTCTATTTGTTCATCAACTTGTTCTAGAGGAGGGGTAAGAGCTGATTTTGAATGGGAGACCCTCGTAGAAACATTGGAGAAGCAGGAGGCATTGACCCCGCTGTGGGAGGTGATGTCGGTTCCCTCGAGCATTGGATGCTTCCCTAGTATGTCTATATACTTGAGCCTTTCTAATTTCCGGCCATACCAACATTCCTCTCATAGACATTTTACTATATTCTTCAATTAAAATGTTATACTTCTCCATTAGGCTCTTTCTTTCAGCCTCCTCCCTTTCAGCAGTCTTTTGGGCCAACTTGGCCACATTCACAGTTAAACTAGTGGCTTCGGTTTTTTTAGTCTCTGAAGCCCTCTTTATTATTAATCCTCCTTTGAAATTTGGATTAATATTAGCAATGTCTGGCTTTCTTCCTTGTGGATCCAATGCCCAAATTTCCAACGTCTCATATTCTTCACTAAAGGTAGAGTTTTGTAATACTGCCTTAACTTCTTCTTCAGAATCCTGAAAGGATTCTTGGACTTCATAATGGCACTAAAAGCCAATGCATCTACAATGTCCCATTTAGGAAAAATAAAAACACCAGCCTGATTCACTAGTTGTCTTTCTTCTTCAAGAGTGATGTTTTTGAACTCTTCCATTAGTTCAGCTTTCACTTCTTCATCATTCTCCTGATCTGACCTATCAAGCCTTAGTTCTCTTCTCTCCTTGCATTTATTTTGATATTCCTCAAATTTCATCCTCCATGCCAATTGCAAGAATACAGGAGTCTTTACAAATGCATTGTCATCTAAGAACTCCTTGCAATCCTCCATTCTTGCATCCTGCACACTCTTACCCTTCATATCCAAATCGGATAGAACCAATTCAGCTAACCTAGGAGGGGACGAGATACCAACCTACATGTCTTGATCAGTAACAATAATTTCATCTGTGAGATCCTCAGGTAGGTGATCAGTTCTTTGCCTCTTAGGGCTTGGCTCAGGTGGTGGTGATGGGGGACTGCGCTTTGGTGAAGATTTTAATTCAATGATTTTGATAGCCCTAGGTACTTTGAATTTTGGGCCTGGTCATGAAGGTGCCTTCATTATTTTCTTCCCTTTTCTGTCTACTTCTTCCTCATCACTGCCAATATCCCTTTTCCTCCTATAGATGGGCCGCCTTTCTGTAGGTTGACATACTGGCCTTGTTTCAATTGGCATATCACTTTTTCCTTGCATATCCAGACTTAGCCTTAAATTTATCTTTTTGGTTGTCAAGGTGTCCATTATCTCCTTGAAATTCCTCATTAAAAAATCAATTCTCTTGTTGTATGGAGTGAATTCCATCAATGGATCATACGTCGGATCCATTTCATGCACAGTATCGAGTAGCTTACTAAAAGCTATCCACTTTTCCTTGTTCAATTCCTGTCTATTTAAATCAAATTCATTCCTGATCAGGTCCTCAGGGAAATTGAACTCATGTGCAAAATTGCCACCTTTTATTCTTTGTCTGAAAAGAGCAAAGAAACCTTCAGGATCATGTTGTCGCCTTGGGCCAAATCTCCAATGGTAATCAACAAAGAATTTGTCAAAATGTGTCCAGTCTCCCTTTGAAAATGTAAAGTCAGACACTAACATATAATTAGGGAATAATATTCCCTTCCCTTTCCAATTAGGTTATCTTCATGAATACACCCCATCTGCCACATAACTTCTGCAAACCCTAGTCTTGGTGGCACATTGTATGGCAGTATGTGAGGGGTTCCTTGAAATCCATATATTCTCAGGACAGTGCTAACTGGATATCGGAAAATGTCACCCCAGTTATGTAAAACCCTCAATTCTGGTTTCCTCTCCTTCGCCTAAGGAAATCATGCAGTTCCTGAGGGATCCTAGGTACATTTACCATCAATCTAGCCCTCAATCTTGCAGCAAAACAATTATCAAATTGCACATAACTGGTGCTTTTCTTATTACAGGAAAAATCTGTAGCCCATATCTGTACGGAAATCTTTCTCCATTAACTGATTGTCTTAAGTTCATCTTCTCAGCAAAGAAATCAACATTCCTAAATAAGAACATATGCATCAACATGGAATACCAAAAGAATTGAGTACCATTATCACCATTCTGCAACTTCGACAGTCCTTCATCTATCCTCTCCACCAAAAAAGAAGCAAAGTCATATGTTACAGAGAAGTTAGGGTGTTGTATTTGCACCCCCATGAACATGTATGCAATCAACATTACTGCACTAGGGCTGAAACCCAAAATCTGACATAGTGAATAGAAAGTAGCTAGGAAAGGCTTTCCAAAACAATTCAATCTGAAGGGTTCCTGGTCACTAGGGCTGATGTGAAATTGTGAACCCCCTGCCTTAACCAAATGAGGTGGAAGCAGCTTAACCCTAAAAAGATATTTCAATTTTGTATACTCCTACTTCATTTCTTCAAGATTAATATGAACCAAGTCATCACTTGGCTCACTCAAATCAAAATTCTGTTGGATAACATCTCTACTAATTTCCAATAGAACCCCTCCATCATTATCTCTGATTACCCGTGTGATAGGGTCATATCTTTTGGCCACTGCTCTAAGTAAGTCCACATCAGGGAACACATTTGGAACAACCAGCTTTCCCATGTCATACATCCATCCATTTGAAAAAGGATGAGGCAAATTACTTTGTCCATACCATAATCCGAACATTTCTAAGCCTGTGAGTGGAACCCTAGCATCAGTAATGTTGGAATTATTACACACCAACCCCTCCCCTAGGATTTTCTCTCGCATCAACACCAAACCTTTCCTTCTCTCATTTTTTGATAATGGAAATTGATCTAGGAAATCATCGTACAAGTTTCTTTTCAAATACTCAATATGGCCAGAGTGCTGCTTGGTTGGCACCATTTTAGAGAAACTAGGGCCTCACTACAATGTTACACTTGAAGTGGCTATGACTAAGCAGAGATAGGAAATTACAAAGTAAAAATACTACAATTCCTCACAATTTATGATTAAACAATAGCCCTAACAAAATATTTTAATGAACTCAATGACAAGCATAGCAGACCCCCCCTTTCCCAAATTTAGGTGCAGAATGACTGGGAAACAGAGAAAATTAACTCAACTTTTTTCGCACAAACTCCAATTTCTAGCAACAGCTACTCACAATTTCACCTTTCGCTCTGAAACTGTTTTTATGAAATACTTAGATGCTTTGTGATACAAATGAGATAAGTAAATTGATTTTATGTCGATCAAATTCCGCCAGTGGATGTCTCATCCGCCATTAAAGCTCACTCGCGGGCTGCACAAATGGCTCCAACCATAATTTTATACATATTTAAATTTGAGCGGTTGATCCTTCAGTTTGATCAAATCATCGACAACCATCTTCAAAACAGGCTGACATAATCGCCAACATGGAAATAAAGGGGCCCACTATGTCATACACTGCGAAGGATTGCCACGTTGTGGTTGCCCGCGATATCGCAATCCTTTGATTTATCATCGCGGGATGGCGGGCACCGTCAATCTTTTTACCATAAAGCCTGCTCCTTCAAAAATGGTCGCTGTCCTTTCCTTTAACTGTTGAGCAGCTTTTCCCTTAAAATCATAACATCTGTGTTGAAATAAAACACATGCATCTTACAAGCGCATTAGTAATCCACCCCTTAATACATTTAAAACCGACGAATGCTTTCTTCACTCCTTAGGCTTCATTGGATGAGACATGTGGCAAGCACCCATGACATCATGATCCCAAAATTCCTAATCACGGGATGGTGGGCATCGTCAATCTTGAAGAGACAGCTCATCAATGGTCATGCAGATTTTATCATTTATGAAGGGCACGTGGCACCCGCCTGTGATATCGCGATCCCTGTAATCGTTGATCACAGGATAGCGGGTGTCGTTGATCTCGTTCCTTTAACACAGTCGCCAGCCATGTCGTTAACCTTCGAGCAACTTTTCCAGTGAGATTATAACATATCCGTGGATTTAGAACATGTGCGTCTCAAGAACACTTTAGTAATCCACCCCTTAATACATTTAAAGTCGGCTAGTGTTTCCTTTACTCTTTAGGCTTCATCAGATGAGACACGCAGCGCCCGCCCGTGATTTCACAATCAACCCAAGCACCATCACGGGATGGCGGGGAACGGCTCAGTTCAAATGGTAGTTGGTCAACGATAACTCAAATTTGATCCTCCAGATAGGACACATGGCGCCCACCTGTGATTTTGTGATCCTTGAATTCTCGATCACGGGATGGCAGGCACCATTGATATCTGCAGGAAATAGATCAACGGCAGCACTAAATCAACCCTTGATCTCCCCCGGATAGGACACGTGGCGCCCACCCGTGATTTTGCGATCCTTGAATTCCCGATCATGGGATGGCGGGCATCGTTGATATCTGCAAGAAATAGATCAACGGCAGCACTAAATCAACCCTTGCAAAATAAAACATTCATTAAAAGGAGAAGTAGGCATTACTAGGCGGATGACAAATAAAAAAATTATATTTATAGAAGAAAAATAAAATAAATATACAATTTGTTTTATAATTTCACTTTTAATAAGCAATGCAGGTTGTTCATTGTATTTGATCTGAATACATAGATTGTTTCTTATTTGTAACAACTTGTCTTGTTTACGGTATTACATGTCACCATTTGAAAAATTTCAAGATTATTATTAAGTTGCTATAATATCAACATTGTTGCTAAAACATAGTAGACACAACAAATAAAAACATGACTATTCTTGCACAATTTGGCAGGAACTTCGATGCTCTGCAGCTCTTGTTAGTTTTTGGATATCATCATAATTAATAAATTTAAAACTTATCAACTTCAAGTATTTTATATTTTGTATGTACAAATGAAAAAAATGCAATATAAAGAATACTTTTAAATTTAAATTTTAGTCTTTGATTGTTGAATTATTTTAAAAGGATCATGTACTTCTATTTAATATTTAATTCATGTATATCAAATAATCATTATAATTTAATTAATTATGAATTTAATAATTAAGTAATAAATATTCTATGAGTTTTAGAAAATAGAATCTAGTTTAATTTTAAAATGAAATTTAAGCTTTTAAATATTGTGTTGATTTGATTATTTATTTGCTTTATGATTGGTTATTCAAATTTAAAGAACAACACAATTCAACTCAAAAATATAAAAATAAGCATGTAAAATATTTTATGATTCTTTGAAGTTGGAATTTAATATGATTTTACAAAATGAAATCATTTGGATGCAAAGAAATAAAAAAGGTTATTTTATATAATTTTTTCATTTCTTAATTTATTCTCAAATTATAATTATTTATTGGTGAATTATTTTGAAAATAATATTTAGTTTTATTTAATTATATTAAATATAGTAGAATGATCAACCAATATACCAATGCATTGCAAAGAATCCTCGCATACACCAAATCAAACCTTTACAGATGTATACATTAGATAGGATGTAGTTTTATTTAATTTATTTATATTGAATAATTAATATAATTTATAAACTAATATCAAGAAATAAATAACCTTAACCCCAATATTTATACTAGAACTCTAATTGAACCCTAAACCTAACCCTAATTCAACCCTAACAATAGGATTTAATTACGGTTAGGGTTAGAGTGAGAATTTAATTATGGTTAGTGTTAGGGTTAGAATTAGAGTTTAATTAGGGCTAGGGTTAGGATTCAATTATGATTATAGTTAGGGTTAAATCTATCATCTAATATTAAAATATTTAGAACTCTAACCCTAACCTAACCTTAATCTCCATCCTAGAATGCTAATTAAACCCTAATTGAACCCTAAAAATAAGGTTCAATAAGAGTTAGGGTTAGGGTTTAACAAGTAGGTTTATGGTTGGAATTAGGGTTCAATTACCTGGTTAGGGATATAATTTAATTAGTGTTATGATTAGGGTCAAGTTCAAGTTATAGTTAGGGTTTATTTAGGCTTATTTTGGTTAATCTTACAATTGGGGTTTAACTAGAATGCTAATTGAACCCTAATTTAACCCCAACAATAAGGTTCAATTAGAGTCAGGGTTCAAGTTCAATTAAGGTTAGGGTTGGCATTCAATTAGTGTTATGATTAGAATCAAGTTCAGGTTATAGTTAGGGTTCAATTAAGCTTATTTTAGTTTAGTTTACAATTAAGGTTTAATTAGAGTTAGGTTTATGGTTCAATTAGGGTTAAGGTTAGGGTTCATTTAGATTAAGGTTCAAGTAGGGTTCAATTAGGATTTAATTAGGGTTATGATTATTGTTTAAATAGGGTTAGGGTTGTGTGTTAAGTTAGGATTAAGAGTGTAATATAGAATAAAACTTGAAGCTAAGGTTAAGAGCTATGGTGAAATTGGTAGAGTTGAAACTAAATTAGGGTTTAATAAAGGGGTAGGGGTACAATAAAGGGTATAATAATGTTGGTTAATTTTTAAGAAGTCATGACCATGCTAGATGCCAGTTTGGTTTAAAAGACCCTTGTTAAAGGCCCACACAACATTATTTCTATATACCTTAGATATTGTTCATATTTATTATCATTGTGTTTGACCTCATGAGAATGCTTGAGTAAAAGTACACCTTGCAAATCTACCTACACGGAGGGCCATTCAATCTCTCAAAATTTTACTATTGATGGAATGATTATCAAATTTGGATATGTCAAAGCCTTTAATAAGTTTACTTGAAAGCAGCTTCTATCTGCATATACCTCTTGTCAACTTCAACCCGGGGAATTACTAATTGCATAATGAATTGTCTTCTTTTCAGTCGATTAATCATCCCATAGGGTCTTCTTCATAAATTAGGGGATTAAGTTAAAGAGACCCATTATCATGTTTTTTTTCCATCAAAATGGTAGAGGCCCTTAGTGTAGAACTTATACTAGCCAATATGTTACAAAAATTTACATGACTTCCAATTCTAGCAGCACAAGCTAGTACATAGTGTTTGCAGATGTTACCTGACTTACAAGATAGATGAGTTTCTAGAGGAGATGCAAATAAAGACAACTTTTCAATTTGTTTCAGTGTCCAGTGTGGAGTATCTAAAATTTATTGTTAATTATGAATCTGACATTGACATATATCATTGAACTAAGATTGATACTACTATTCTAATTCATTGGCGATAATTATTGGATCAGTGTGAAAAATCTAGAGATTTGTGTTTATTTGCAAAAGAGTTATCTCTTGTGATTTATCAACAAATTATTATTTCTATTAAATTGGAGCTTCTTACAAGACAATATATTTATGGAACATTATAGAGTCTATTCCTAATTGATCATAATAAAAACTTCTAATTTTGAAAATAATAATATAACATAGAACCAAATAACAATGAAATCCCAAACAAGATTGTCAAGGTGTATCTCATTTAGTTTTATTTGAAATGTATAGCTTGTAATCTACAGTTTCAGGAGGTTTTCTGATCATCAAATAATTTAACGTTGATGGATATGTAACACATTTAGTTCATTTATGCCCTAGTTCATCATATTTGGCAGAGAGCATGCCCATCTAGAGATGACCTTAGAATTTGGTTGACTTATCCAGAGATAGTGATGTCGACAAAAATTTAAATGAGACAAGAAGATTTGGAAGCTAAGGGTATACACATCAATGTCTAAGTTAAACAATTAATACCCTAGATAAACATCAATTCACATAGTGATGAGTCTGTAGTATGTAGTTGTGATTCTAGATAGTAGGCGAGCCAAATTTGGTTCATGGTGATTAGTTGAAACCTGGTGCAATACTAATTGATCTTAGCTTAAATGCAGTAGAGGTATGACACCTTCTAACTGCATTTTTCAAAAAAAGTTTGTAAGTAAAAGATGGTTAATATATAGCAAATTAAGCCGGTATTGGCATGGTGTGTGTTGGTTTATATAATTGGCATTGTTCTTTCCACAAAGGTTCAAACTTGCGTTTGGTGGTATTGTTGAATGGTTGTGTATCAGGGTTCTAGCTCAGGTCAAAGTTTTACTATGAATAAAAATATATATATAAATAAATATAGCAAATTAAAACTATTGCTTCTACTTTTGTATGATCCTAGTGCTAAAGAGAATACCAATTAGTTGGTCATGTTTCCTATGAAGAGGATTCAAGAATAACTTCATCAATTAATCCTCTACCTTGTGGTCTTGGTCTAATGAATATTGCTATGCTTTTGTCCACTACTCTACAATCAACAAAATGAGCATATGGGTTCAATAGAGATTTATGATGTTTGATTCAGGCCTTTTGCAATACACAACAAATACAAACAAAACTATTCTAAAACTTTATGGCAGGAACTTCGCTGCTCTGCAGCTCTTGTTATATTATAACATTCATAACTAAACCTTTTTATACACAATGTCAAGTTAACTATAAATTGTATAGAGTTTAGATTTGCTATATCTCTCATATAGCATAGGTAAATTTAGAAATATTTTTAAATTATATAATTTCAAAAAATTGAATGAATTTATAGAAGATTATTTTATTAAAGAGTGATGAATCCTAATCCCAATACTAACATTAATTATAAGTCTAGCAAACCCCAACCTAAAGGCTAACACTAGTGCTTCAAACCTAACTCTAATTTTATATCAACCCTAAACATAACTATGATTCCTAGGCTAACATTTTAAAGAATCCTAGTTGAGACCATACAACCTAATGCAACCCTTGCTGAGGAATTGAGACCCTAACACTAACCCCAAGGCTCTATCATAGAGACCTTAATCTTTACTAGCCCAACCCTAATCCTAATGAGAGATCTATACCTGAATTTTTAATTAAAAATTATAGCCCTATTTAGTTGTAAACTTAATTGAACTCATGTTTGGGGTTAGGTTCAATTAAAGGATTAAGGTTAGTCTATGGTTATGATTAGGGTCAAAATTCAAATAGGATTATGGTTGGAGTTTAATTAAGGTTGCTATTCACTTAGGGTTAAGGTTCAATTAGTATTCAATTTGGGTTAGAGATCAATTAGGTTAATAATTCAATAAGGATTTAATTAAGGTCAGGGTTAAGGTTAGTCTTAAATTAGCGCTAGAAGTTGCAGTTAGGGTTCAATTAAGGTAAGGGTTATTTGTCCTATTTTAGGGTTAGAGGTTCAATTAAGAGTTCTTTAGGGTTTGATACAATTAGGGTTACGATTACAGTTCAATTAGTGTGAGTTAGGGTTATAATACGAGTTCAATCAAGTTAGGTTCAAGGTTTAATTAGTGTTAGAGTTAGGGTCGCAATAATAAAATTTTCCATAATGATATGGAAAGGAATTCAATTGGATTCATATACAAATGCATAAATGAGAATTGGTAATTAAGAATTCTCTAGAACTAAAGTTATAAAAACAAATACAATCCTTAGCTTAATCATTTGTTCTTGTTAGGGTTGGGATAAGAATTTAATGGGTCCAATTGAGACTTAGGAAATAAAACCCTACGGAGGAAATAAAGCATTAAAATCAAAGTTGGGTTTTAATTTTAATCTGGTGACGTAAGCCTAAGCCATTAACTCCAGTGGTCATGTCGCCGACAGCTTAGCCAAAGCCTTTATTTAAATACTAACTGTACGATGTGTAGGTTTTCTAGATTCAAAGATATGGGAGAAGATCTCGATCGTACCCCACCAACTCGCAGACCTAAGGTGTCGCCCTGTTATTTGGCATGAGGTCAGCAAAAGGCAGATGTGTGTCCTGTATGGAATGTGGGGCCCAATCTCCACTATTGATCTCATAACTTGTGGTTTTAGATCGACAACGAAGATCAATAGCTAATGTAAATCTCTGCTGTTCCCTGCTAGCTGGCAAGAGGAAGATGAAGGTTGCTGAAGCATTAATGAATTATTCCTTGCTTGTGTAGACATGTCGATCTCAATCTGTGTGAAGATGTTGTTGTTGGAAATCATGAAGGGTGATCTTTGGATTCTCATGTAGCTCTAGTTAAATGGTGACAGTACATACACCGCCAAATTGCCATGTTTGCACATGCATTTTTACTAAGCATTGATGAAGGTTGCCATTACCTCGCACAATAAATAGAAGAGGAATTTACTACTAATAGTGTCATTATTGTAGCAGTTAGAGCACTTTGTGGGTTGAGTCTAATCAAGTTTGAGTGCTTGTCTGAGAAGAGAAAATGAGTAAGTTAGTAAGGAGGTCTGTTCGTTTGAGCTCACAAAAGCTCGGTCTTGCTATTCAGGAAGGTACTTTGGTTGACAAGCCCAGGCTTGTGCCCACTAGATGCAATAAAAGGTTGCAATTCCAGGACGTTGTTGCTCAACTGGTAGATGACAAAGGCAAGCAGTCGGCGGTGTGCTCCATTACTAGTGTTGGTAGGAAAATAAGGTATGGGCGGCATGGCTCCTCTAGATGCTAACACTCGCCCATTGACCTTACGAGCAACACTTCTGATGATGTAACCAAGACCGACTCAGACTACTATCGGTATTTACCTCTTTTCAATCATGGTCTATTCTCTGATGATGAAGAGATAGTTGTGGTGCCATTGGTTGTTAAAACCCCAAGTAGACCGACTCGAACTGTATTGGGCAAGGAAAAGAAAGAAGATGAAGCTGAGAGTCTACCATATTGGGCAACAACTAGAAGCAGGTGTGTATACTAGGGTTAGAGTGTTGGTAAGGGAATGGTGGCAGGTAAATAAGAAGTTGATGTGGTGCCTTCGTGGCAATTTGGTTTCCTGGCATTTTTGCATGGATAGCGACAAGGGGATTTTGATGACAATTTATGTTCCCCTTTTCTTTTACACTACCCTAGTCCATGCACTATATATGTTTTGCAGATTCAACATGTGGGAAGTTTTGAAATGAAATTCAAATGCAATGGAGATTTTTGTCAAATTAAAACCCCAAGCAGACCGACTCGAACCGTATTGGGCAAGGACAAGAAAGAAGATGAGGCTGAGAGTCTACTGTATTGGGAAACAACTAGAAGCAGGCGTGTATACCAGGGTCTGAGTGTTGGTAAGGGCAGGGTGGCAGGTAAATAAGAAGTTGTGGTTCCTTCATGGCAATTTGGTTGCCTGGTTTTTTTGCGTGGATGTGATAAGGGGATTTTGATGACAATTTGTGTTCCCCTATTGTTTTACGCTACCCCAGTCCATGCACTATAAATGTTTTGTAGATTCAACGTGTGGGAAGTTTTGAAATTAAATTCAAATGCAATGGAGATTTTGTTCAAATGAGAATTTGTGGTGAAATTACATTTGAGCTTGAAGCTTGTTGCTCCCTTGTCATATAAAAGGGAAATCAAGGCTCATTTGTAGGGAGAGAACCGATGAAAGCTCTAGCTAGGTTGAGTTGAATATATGGGTAGAAAGATATCTGTCCTCTGATGAGGAAGTGATATCTGTGGTGCCATTGGCTGTTAAAACCCCAAGCAGACGGAATAGAATAGATAGCCTATTTTGAGTTTTGGATGAATATATGCAAATTATCTTAAATTGTATGTAGATACATTTATAAGCATGAATAAATGTATAATTCTAATATATTTTCTCTCCTTATGTGGGATTTGAGTGAATTTTGAATGAAATGTTAATGAAGTTGTCATTCTTCTTTTGAGAATTTGTTCAATTGTGTGTCTATGTTTTTGCTTTGATTCAAGAAAATCAATTAAATGCTTAAATGGAGTCATAAGTTTACAATTATTTACAAAGGATTTCATAAGTAGTAATATATCAGAGAATTGAGCTCCATAATGCAAGGTATTATATGAGGGTCGGGCTTAACCGACACACTCTAAGGGTACACTCCCTTAGATGTTTGGCACCATGTGGGGCCCTCTTAACCGAACCTCTCTCTTGTTTTTGTAGCATTTCTTTAATCGCACCATTTCAAATCTATGTTTCCGTAGTACTCCACCATTGCAGTTTACACTTGCAATTCCCATTCTCGTTCTCCTTCCATAGCTGTTCGCGTTTTCTATTTCCACTTTACACATTTGCTCGGTCATTGGATTGGGGGATTTAGTCTTAATGCCACATTCATTTCATTACATGAATTGTGGTAAGTGTTCCTTTTATATTACGAAGTATCGGTTCATTTTCTTTGTTAGGAAATAGAAAAGATTTATCTTTCTTATAACTTTAATAATAACTTTTTTTTTAAAGATTATATTCATTTATAATATTTATTAATGTTACATCATATTTAATTGTTTATTTTAATAAAAAAATGTTTATTATGTTTAATTTAAAAATAATATTATTTTTATATTAGACTATTGATATTTAAATTAAATGGAATTAAATGATGTTTTTTGAGATGTAGATGTTGATTATTTGAAGTGTTAAAAGAGGCTTTGGACTGATTTTATAAATTCTTTTTAAATATGCTAATTAAGTGTTCTTTTTCTTTGGTTCAAATATGTGTACAAATAAAACTATTCACAAGCTTCAATCTATAATTCCAATAATCAACTAGTAAAAAATTAATTTTTGAAATTGATTTTTATCTTTTAACATTTACACTTTATTATGGATTGACAATATTTACAAACATCATTTTTTTTTAAAGCAAAGGCGGTAAGCCTATATATTTATATATTAATATAATAAGAGTGAATATACATAGTATTACAAAATCTACTAAATTGTGAGGCTTTTGTTATCTTCATTTAGATCCCTAGATGGTCAATAAATGTCTCAAAGTATTGCTTTGGTTCATATCCATGTTCAAGTGTAGACATCACAAATTTACATCATGCATAATCATATTCCATTCATCCAATAAATCAGGACTTTATTTAAATCAAATCCAAATCATACATTTTCCATCCTTTTCTGATTTTAATAAATCAATTATCAAAGTCTTGAAAGTCAAATCACCTAATCAGCATTAATCAGCATAACCATCATCTAATCCTAATCTAATACTAATCACATCCCACTTGCATTATCTAGACCTAGCCACTTGCACAATAAATCAATTTTATTGATTTATTAAAATCTCATTTTTTCTCAACATGACAAGTCAAACAGGGCATTTATTGCTATTTTTCCTTGTCCCCCTCTCAGCATTTATGGCAAAATTTGAATTCAAATTTTCCCTCTCATGGGCACTCTTCCCAAATCTTGCACACACATTAACTAATCACATGATGACAAGTGTCCTCCTATCATTGGCTTAATCTTTAGTCCCACATTGGTCCCTCTTCAACACTTGGCATTTTGAAAATCTTTAAATAGAGGCATCATCCTCAAGCAAATCCTCCACAATTTCATCCAAAAAAGCATATGCAAAGTTACTCTCCTTGAGAACTAATTTTGCTCATCATTTCCATCTTATCATCATCATCTAAGCTTTCAATCAAGGATTGGGAAAGGGTCACTAGCACATGTGACACCAATCCAATATGGGATAGGATAGATTGGTTTCATGTTTTTCTTTATAGGATTTTATGTATCTTGTTATTAGATAGCATTTTAAAACATGTTAGATATCTCATATGGATGTTGAATGGTGCTTATTGCTTGGAAACTAATCATGTTTGTATATGTTAGTTACTAACGATTTGCAGATTTCAATGTCCACAAAATGGCGCTAGAAGGAGGGCAATAAATACAATCTTTGTTTCTGCTCATCTTTGTTTATTTCAAGCTTTAGATAGGAAACATAAATTTTATGCTTATCCATGTTTGTCTTGTGTGCTCGTATTTGTCTATATATGGTTAATCCACATGTGATTGTTGAAAATAAAAAAAAAAAGAGAGAAGAAAGACTTGGATTAATTTCAACAAATATGTAACATTCACAGAGATCACAAGTTTCATTTTCTGAAAATTTTGTAGATTCTCACCAACTTCACTGCAGGTCCAAGGCTTTACGGGAAGGACTTGTAAATTTGTCTCACCCCTATCAACAAAAGCAAGGAGAAAGAGTTCAAACTTCTATTCTTTGGTATATTGTCTGTGTTTATATCTCTGCTACTACTTCCCAAACTACTAGCAGTGTCTATCCAGTGTCTATCCCTGCTGCTTTATCTTGCCTAGAAATAGGGAGTGGAACTTTTGGTTCTTCTTTGCTTGGACAGCTACCTCTGACACATCTTCATCATTTAAGCAAGCTAGAGTCCAAGATTTATCTTCACTGTTCCACGGTTTCTTTGCCCTGTGTATATTTGTACTCACAATGCTTTTCCCACTCGGCAAGGAGGGAATTGAGGAATTCATAGCTTCGGTCGCAGACCATACATGTAACCTGCCTGATAACGTGTGGGCAAAAGTTCCCACTCCTGAACGGTAAGCAACTCAATCACGTTTCTGCAGAGGAAGTCGTAGAAAATTTGGCTTAAATGAAGTAAACTGGTACGTATCTATGATTCATGTGCTCTGTCTATGCTTCCGCATTTTCACTTACATATCTACCCGGCGCTTCCAACAACGACGTTTGACAATAAGCCGCTTTCAAATTCATTTATGGACGTCCATACCCTGTTTTAAAGCTCCCATCCATGCGCAGCCAGGAGGATATTGGGATGGTTGTGGAGTTCGGCGTTATTCCTGACAGTTGCATTTGCTTAAAAGTTTCTAAAGCTTTCTTTTTTTTAATCCATTTTGTGCATGTCACGCAATCATTGCATTCTCTGAGACCATAGTTCTTCTGAGGCATTCTGACAGATAGTTCACGTGCCTTGTCCATGCTGCCGCATTTTCTGTCAAATTGTTCATGAGCCTTGTCTACGCTTTCATCAGTTGCATTAGCTGAAAACACTGTTCTTTGAGGCATTCTGTCTAACAGTTCATACGTCTTGTCTATACCTCCCGCAGTAAGTTCATGCGCCTTATTTTGACCTTTTGAATGCGCTTTTGTCGGGAAGTTCATGCACCTTGTCTGTTCATCTACCATTAGTCGAATGATTGGCGCATGCAGTAAGGATGTTGGCAGTTGTATAAGGCGTAGGTTGTGGAATTCGGTTCTATACTTACCAACTGCAGTAGCTTCATTTGTTAGGACTGCTAGCAAACGTAGCTTGGACGCGCCTTTCATTTAATTAGAGGAATTCAAATATTCAAAGCAGAACTTGCATTTGTCAGTCCCACGTCTACACATCTATCACGCATGCAGTGTATCTACCATCTCTTTATGACAGTGGATGGCGTACGCTCATCAAGGGGCTTTTTGTGTCTCATTCATTGTCGAGGCATCGTGTCAAATAACCTTCAATAACTCAGCAAATTTCAACGAACCTCATATGTGATTTGAGTACTCTGCCTTTCCGGCCACTCTACAGACTCCTCTCATTATGAACATTTATGACAGCATTGAGTCAAAAGGTTGTTAGCTTTATCATCAGATTTTCTTGACCATTAATCTTGGCGTATATTGTGTGTGCAAGTGAGTGCGGTGTGCAGGTTATCTTCATGAATTTTTGAGGCATCGACATCACTTTTCTATTGACTTGCAAAGAAGAACGGTGGTAAAGTGAGGAGTAAAAGGCGATCTTTTTCAACAAATCTGAACCAACTACTTGATTGCATGTTTCTTTATATTGGTTTAATATCTGGTACGAATAAGGAATTGAAGAAGTAGCAGCATGATAGATACTTCTCTTGAATATCCATCCACGTTGGGCATTATTTACAAATCAAATTTGTTTTTGAAAAGACATAAATTTAACATCTATTTCCTTTGAATGCAGGATTAGCAACCTAACCCATTAGCAAACTATCACTTTTGAACATATTTTTATTTTAAGTGATGTTTTTGGGATATTTTTTATATCGATATTTTGATATGCAGATTTAAATATGTTGATGTTTGATTTGCAGGATTTCTTGAAGATGATGATGTAGTAGGTGAAGGAATTCAAAAAAACATCAAGTAGATTTGAGTTAAAGAAAATTGAGCATTTGAAACTCGAAATTGACAAAGCATTTTTAAATGCTCAAGGCTTCCATTTATTGCTTTAAATTTTCTATTTTAGGCCAACTAGATCATTGATTATCTTTCAAAATTGGACTAAAATTGAACCTTACAAACTTACTAGCTTTTTGATTTGGGCTAAAATTGGACAAGCAATCTTCATATTTCATTTGGTGCTTAAAACGAATCACGCAATTGCTTTGAAGGCTATAAAACGAACAAGTGTTTGAATTGTGTGGTTTTGTCTTTTGAGTGCGTATCCTCTCCCCTTGCGCTTCGTGCGATCTAGGGTGCAAGAGAAACACTCAAAATACATTTTATTGCTTTAAAACACTTCATTTTGGGTTTAAAATTGAACATCTTGTCGCGAGTGTGAGTGATAGGGCACTTTTCGGCGTGCATTCTCTTTCTTTGTGCCATCAAAGATCGATGGTCTGGATTGTGTCTTTGCTTGCTTTTATTTATCTTAGAGGGCACATATGGGAAAAGTACTCACTTAGCTGACGACTCCAGCGGTAACACTCTAAAAACCAAAGTATTTCAGTAAAGGATATAAATAAGGATTTTGGTTAGCATCATAATCAGCAGTTGCTTTCAAACAAAGATGGATCGAAAGGGGACTCTTGCCACGTTGAGTCCAACTCCTGACAGAGAAGTCCTTACTAGAACCTATGTGTTGTTGGGAATTTGCCAAAATCCTTAATGTCGTTTTGTTGGTGCAAAAGGCGGTCGTTCACGGAAAAGCGGCCCCACAATTTTCGTGACTTTTATTGAGATGGAAAGCATGCCATGGGAGTTTCATGGGTGTTGATGCTTGGGCGCATTATGAAGTGAGTGCCATTGGAGGCCGATTGGGGAACCAACATCTAACCATCCAGCTAAGTAAGTGATAATTTGGACTTGTCCAAGTGGGGACTCAACAAACATTGTCTATCACATCCATAGGGCTTGTAATTGTTCTTTGTTTGAAAACACAGTGGGTATTCGAAAACATTTTGCAAACAAACACTTAAACATGATCATACAAATTTCAAACCCCTTTTGATAGAGCAAATACCTTTTGACAAATTTAAGTGTTGTTGCCTTCCCTTGGGATTATGTCCTTAGAGGTTTCTCATCACTTGAATTTATATCGTCATTTGCTCTAACTAGGGTTAACCTAGGAAATCCCTTTGCCTCAATTTCTTGGAACTCCCACACAACACTTTGTGAGAAGAAAAGGAATTTTGACATAGGACATCTTTAGTTTGAAACATAATCAAGAAAGTGTATTTGGTAAAAAGAAGTCATTAAAAGCAAAGATAAGCAATTGAGCCCCACGCGTGGTGGCCGGTATCCCTTGGTCGTATTGATTAACTTTGATTGCTCTTAGAGAAAAGTGTGTTCTTCAATACCTTGGCCTAGTAAACAAAGTCTCTCTAAGTCTCTTAGGATCAAAATCCAACACTTCATTCACCTCAAACATTTATCAACATCATCCCACAAACAACTTTAAGAGCTTTGAAAACATCATTACCTAGACTTGGGTACATTTCTGGACCAAATCAAAATCATTTGTTTAGTTAGGTGTGTTTGGATGAATCCTTCCATGCACACTTAGTTAAATTATCACCTCTTTGAACAAGGTCATCCTAAGATAACATCCAACATTTTAGGGTTTACAAGTTCATGATCCACATCAAACAATCAAAATCAAGCCCTAAGTCTAGCATTGATTCAAAGTTCCTAAACGTTCATCACTCATATCATCCACCTTTCATCCTCCATATCATCATTGGTCCTAAGAATCTTAGAGGTCACTTTCGCAACAAGGTCAAAACACAAGAGGAACATGGAATATACACTTGATCCATACATCTTGAGTAATCTAAATCAGTTGAATCTTCAAAGCCTTGCAATGCCTATCAATTATCAAAATCCATGCATAGGATCATTTCCTTCGACAAATGTCAATGGTACAACAAGTGTGGGTATGCCCAATCTGAATTTTGGAACACATCTCCCCATGATAGATTTCAATCAAAGTCCAAACTTACAAGTCTATCCTCCAAACAATCAATACATGAGTTTTCAAACGAGCAACATCATTCCACCAAATCCCTACAAACCAAATGTGGATGTACCAAATGCATTTTTTCGAAACATGAATCCTAACTCGGAAACCTTTGGAAAAATGATTCCCAATACCAACATTGTTCATCCTATCATGCCAAATCAGAACATTATCCAAAGTCAATTTTCCATAAACCCA
>VDFB02199191.1:0-21745 GCA_007258455.2 Sequoia sempervirens | reverse complement strand
GAAAATAACAATAAAAAACTTAAAAACACTTTTTCGAAAAAACAGTTAAAAAGCAAAAAAGTGTTTTTTTTAAAACAACAAAAAAAGCTCCAAAAGGAGGTGTTGGGGGCTCATTTGAATATGGTAAAGATTACACAATTTGTTATACTGCTGAACCTGCGAGTTCTTCCAAAAATCATTTGAGGATAAAAACCCTCATTTGATTCCTAGTTTCAGATTTGAAAGATAATCCCTAACTAGTGGAGTGATTCTATTCAGGAATCACATTGTGCTTCATCAGAGTTCTAGTTCCAAGGTTTCAAAAAGAGAAGATAATTCAAATAATTTTGATTGCAGATTTTGGTATTTATGTTTTGGTGAATGTTTGCAGAGATTTTGGACATGGTTAGGAGGTGATATTTGGTGGTTTGGAGGGAATTTGATGATTCATCATGGCTGTTTTGACCTACAGCAGTTGTGTATCAGACCTTGCAACAGCATTTCTTGTCATAACAGACTTAACACTACACATGCAACAGTCTATCCAATGATTTTCAAACCTGCAATGTCCTTTACTTGAGTTTTTGGTGTTGTTGGATGAAGGGGATTGCAATCGGAACTACTTTAGAGCAGTCCATACTGTCCTTTGATGAACTGGGCATGCATTCTTTATGATTTCTGAGTCATTACATTGCTGTCCAGATTGCAACAGCAGGCTTCAGACCTTTAATAGTCCTGCACCAAAAAGATTTAATATGACATTTGAGATGTTTGTAGTGCTGGGAGTGTATGTTGCTGATTGTTAATGTCGGGAAGTGTACCATGTGATGTCCCCTCTCTAGACAGTTCTCGGGAATAGTGTGTTAGCCCTTTATTGGACCCTTGTGGGCTAGCTGGATTGGTTAGAGGGTCAGTAGTACTTTCTGGAGAGTTTGATCGTTTCTTTTGCTTTTGCCCGCTGACCTGGGTCCCACAGCCAGGCCATGCCGCGTGAGCCCACAACCCCACTCAGTGATCAATAAGGGCATGGTGTTTTGAGCGAGTTTATACCAAAGTGATTTAAATATTAAATCACTTAATATTTCACCATAAAAGCCTGGGACTTTATATTTTTAAATCACTTAAATATTCTTTAAAAAGTGATTTAATATCTTAAATCACTTAAATGAATAAGTGCGCCAAGTATTTAATTCATTACTATTGAAATGGATTAAATGTTATTTAAAAGATTTTTAATATCCCAAAAGTGGCGTACTTTCTTGGAATGCGTGCCTTTGCATAAAAGGGCATTTCTAGCAATGAGAAACTCATCTTTTGACAATTTCAACTTTGCCTTGTGCTATTTCCTGTGCATTCTCCTGTGATCAGGGTTTGAACAATTCTTCCATTGAGGAACGATAACTCTTCAGTGTTGAGCGCTTTTGAGGCTGTGAGAGATCAGCTGAATCAGTGCAGTTGAGAGCTTCATTCAGAGGTTCTACAGATTCAGACAGAGAACAGATATTGAGATTTTCATGTTGTTTGCAATAAGAGAGGGTTTCTTCCTGGTGGCGCATCCTTCTTCAGATTCAGAGGCTTCCAGCAGGGATACTTCCTATTCCTTTGGTCGCACGGGATTTCCTTTGGTTTCAGGCATTCCTCGAAAGGCGGCGGTGAAGGAAGCAAACGAAACCTCTTCTTTGCCCGGTTTCTGTGCTTCTCTACCCTACGCTCACCCCTACCCTCGTGGCATTGTATCTCATTTTGGGAAGCGGGAGAAGTCGACCGAGCCAAGCAATGACGAGCTGATTTCAACCATTTCCATTGCTAAACTGCTAATTTCTTTTATCACTAAATACTTGAGATATATGTAGAAAGTGTATCATTTGCAATCTATTTGTCAGAGTTAAATAATGCAATCTACACTTTCATTCTGAAGAAAATAGTGCAAATTTACATTTTATGAGCATTTATGATGTGCGCCCCTCCTCTTCTGTCTATCAAACTTTCTCTAAAAAACTAAATAACACTTAAAGACTTAAGAAAAATTGGGGGTTTGAGTTGAGAGCCAGCAGGGCTCATCACAGTGGTATCAGAGCACTGATCCTGCCAGCTTGTGGGGTTAGAGAAATTTATGAAGTCACACCAGCAGGGTTTTGGCAAGTTCTACTCTAGAGGGGGCCCTAGAAATCAGAGAGGTGATCATAATCCTTTCCCACCATTTCCGTTTGAAGAACAAGAGGAGGAAATAGACTTGGATAATATGGCTAACAGGGAAGGAGGAAGTTCTTACAGGAATCCTTGGGATGATGAGGACAGAGAAGCTAAAGATGTGCTCAGAGGCATGGTTGCAGGCCAAGAACAGGTGGCGACTATTCTTCAACAACTTAGCACAAATGTCCAAAATTTGACAATTAATAGAGCTCAGAATCTGGATCCAGATCGTGAAGGTAGTATTCACAGAGAGCCTCAGAGAGTCATAGCTCCAGCACGCACCTTTGAGAGAGCTACATGTCCTACTTTTACCAGAGATGATGCTGAGGAAGTGGACGAAGTTGAACAGGGTGGTGAGATAAATTTTGCAGATAACATTATGGCTATGCATGATGAGTGGGATGCATTGCCACCGAGGGTTAAGGAGCACCTTAACTTCAACAGATTCATGAGCCAGAAGAGAGAACACACCAGAAGCAGGAATGACAGGCGGCCTAGACACAAGCAGAATGATCTTAGACAGGCTACCAATAAGCTTACTTTGGCGAACTTTGATGGCAGTGGTAGAGTTACAGCACGTGCCTGGGTTAGTAAGCTTGACACATTCTTGACACTACGCCCCATGCCTGAGGAGGATGCCATTCGTTTTGCAGCACTTCACCTTGATGGCGTGGCACATGACTGGTGGATTCATGGTATGGCTACTCTTCATCATGACAGGATTACCTCGTACCAGGAGTTTACTGATAGACTGGTAGAGAGATTTGATAGACGTGATCCTGAGCTATTCTTCAGAGATTTGGCACAACGGAAACAGTTAGGTAGCTTGGAATCGTACATTGGAGAGTTCCAAAGACTTTCTGTTATGGTGACAGGAATCTCGGAGAGAAGGCTGATCATATTGTTCATTGAGGGTCTTTTCGAGCCCATGAAAGGTTGGATAAAAGCATTTGATCCACCTACCTTACAGGAAGCCGTGAGGAAAGCTCGCAACATGGAGCTAACTACACCTCGTAAGCCATTTGGCTCAAAGCCAACTACCTCCTATACAGAGAACAAATCAGATCCGAAGAAGGCTGATAATGCAGATCCGAAAAAGAAATTTGCAGCTCCTTTAGATCGAGAAACAATGAACGATTTACGAAGGAGAAAACTTTGTTTTTACTGCAAAGGTCCGTATGACTTTAATCATGACTGCCCCCTCAAACCTAAAGGGAAAAACAGGCACATGGAGTGGTTTTATGAGGGAGATGCATTGACTGATTTTTCTGATCAGCAAGCTCCAATCTATGATACAGATGGAGAAGAGTCAGAAAATGAGGCAAAAATTGTAGTAGAAACAGAATTAAAGGAGGCTCATATGTCCAACATGCAGAGAGAGGGATCTTTCAGACTCCGTGGGATCTTAGCTGGTCAAAGGGTCATATCCCTTCTAGATACAGGTGCAACCCACAACTTCATCGATTCACGGTTAGTGGAGAAACGGGGAATTCAAACTCAGCAGTTTGAAGGCATACGTGTGAAGGTTGCAGATGGATACACTCTCAACTGTGAGAGGATGATACTTGAATTGCCTTTGAAACTTAACAATTTTGAGTTTAAGGCAGATTTTTATGTTGTAAACATGGGAGGAACGGATATAGTTCTTGGCATAAAGTGGCTTCATGCAATAGGAGAGTTCACGCTTAATTTGCGTGACATGGAGATGAAATTCAGCATAGATGGCACAAATCATATTTTAAAAGCCATCAAGGACAACAACCTTAGAGAAATTTCACTCCGGAGAATGGAGTGTTTGATTCGCCACGATATGGTAGAGTGGGCTGCTAAGTGCAAGCTAATGCCTTCACAGTTGGAGCAGCAAGCTTCTTCTTACCATCCAAATGTGCAGGAACTTCGAATCAAACATGTGAAGGTTTTCAGTGCAATTCCACCAGGCAAACCTCTTGATAGAGGTATTGAGCATATCATAGAGCTGGATGAGGGCACGAAACTGATCATGATTACTCCTTACCGGCACCCCAAGCGTTTGAAAGATGAGATTGAGAAAACTATTAAGGAGCTTTTAGCTATGGGGCACATTAGGCCGAGTAAGTCACCCTTTGCTTCATCAGTTGTTTTGGTGAAGAAAAAGGATGGTACACTCAGAATGTGTATTGACTACAAAATGCTCAACAGGAAGACAATAAAGAACAGGTATCCTATCCCACGGATAGATGAGTTGATAGATGAGCTTCATGGAGGTTGCTACTTCTCAAAGATTGATTTGAGGATAGGGTATCATCAGATCAGAGTCTGAGAGGAGGACATAGAGAAAACTGGCGCCCCATGTCATTGTGGGATACTATGATTTCCTTTGGTTATGCTATCTCTCGGTTTTAACCACCCAGCCACGTTTCAATCTACAATGAACAGGGTTTTCCATCCTCACTTGAGGAAATTTGTTTTGGTATTCTTCGACGACATCCTGGTTTATAGTAAATCATGGGAGGAACATATGGTTCACTTGGATGAGGTAATCAGAAAAATACTCGGACAGGAGTCCCTGCACGCCAAGGAGTCCAGCGCGTTTTAGTACGGCGTATTTTATATCCGGGACACATCATCGCTATGTGAGCGATGATCCGCAGGAAAGTCTCGGTTTCTCATCATCGATTGGCCTACACCTGAGACTGACACAGCTCAGGGGTTTTGTAGGATTGTGTGCTTTCTATCGTCGGTTCGTTAG
Organism: Sequoia sempervirens; assembly: GCA_007258455.2. NCBI lineage: Eukaryota > Viridiplantae > Streptophyta > Pinopsida > Cupressales > Cupressaceae > Sequoia > Sequoia sempervirens. The sequence continues at coordinate 16,845 of VDFB02199191.1, read as the reverse complement.
TGGATTCTCGCGGCATGCTGCGCCACTAACTAATTTGACTAAGAAAGGTGCTTTTGTGTGGACACCACTAGCACAGGCATGCTTTGAGAAGTTCAAACTTCTCATGACCACATGTCCAGTTTTGGCTCTACCGGACTTCACCAAACCCTTTGAGTTACATTGCGATGCCAGTGGTGAGGGTATTGGTGCAGTTATCATGCGTGATCAAAACCCCATAGCTCTCGAGCAGGAAGCCGGGAAGAGGTCCAATCCACAAATATCTATGATAAGGGAAATGTTGGCCATCATGTACGCCATGGCCAAATTCAAAGATCATCATAGGTAAATTCAATCGTTAAAACCCATCATAATAGTCCAAGCATTTTCGGCAAGCTTAGATTCAAAACTAAAGGCACCGTGAAATGGCTCAGCAAGCTCGGCCTTTAATGACATTTTGCATTATTCCCATGTCAAGGCAACGTGAATGTGGTTGTTGGATGCTTTATCTCACTGGTCCTCACTTGAGCTCTATTACATTGGTTTCAGAGGACTGGAGACATTTGATAGTAGCAGAGTATGCTAAGGACCCATGGGCTTCTAGCATCGTAGATGGATCAGTACAGGATGACAGGCATTCACTTGTAGATGATCTTATCATCTACAAAGGGAGGATTTTATTGGTCCCAGGTTCTGAGATGAGGGACAGAGTATTGAGGTCATTCCATGATTCACCCATGGCAGGACATCCCGGGTACTTTAAGACCTATAGGCAGGTACGGGAGAGATTCTCTTGGAAGGGTCTCAAGTCTTATGTTCTCCAGTATGTCAGGGAATGTCTTGTTTGTCAGCAAAACAAGCAAGAGCACACATACCCTGCAGGTTTACTCCAGCCGCTTCCTATTCCAGAGAGGAAGTGGGATTGTTTGTCCATGGACTTCGTCACGGGCTTGCCAAAAGCTCAAGGGAAGGACAGTATTTTCGTGGTGGTAGATTGATTGACGAAATATGCACACTTCTTCGCAATCACTACTACACGCACTGCTACCTAGGTGGCAGATCTGTTCTTCCGAGAGGTATTCAGGTTGCACGGTTTGCCTCGTAGTATAGTCAGTGACAGGGATAGCAGGTTTATGAGTAACTTCTGGCAGGAGTTATTCAAACTTTGCGAGACAGAGCTCACCCCGAGTACCAGCTACCACCCCCAGACAGATGGGCAGACTGAGATCGTCAACAAATGGGTGGAAGGGTACTTGTGAAATTATAGTTCAGGGCAGCAGAAGGCATGGGTGAGGTGGTTATACCTTTGTGAGTATTGCTACAATACCACCCATCACATGAGCATCTAGATGACACCTTATCGAGCATTATATGGATATGATGCTCTGAGCTTTCTAGACTTATTGCTGAGTGACAGTAGAGTTCCCAGTGCTGGTGATTTATTACAGGAGAACCAGGATATTATGAGGCACCGAGAATAAAAAGCTCAAAATCAAAGTGTAAGCAATATGCTAATCGTAAAACTCCAAAGCAGGAGTTTTATCTCGAGATCGGCTTTTGAGTTGGTGCACCATGCTTCACCTTTATAGGCAGTCCACCCTTCGTAGTTAGGTTGGGCCTGAAACTTGCCGATACCATGGACCTCTAGTTGCCTTATCGGTCGGTCAAGGGTTTATGAGTTGGATCTTCCCAAGGATGCGAAGACTGGCTAACGTATTCCATGTCAGCCTCGCGCTACGCTGGGACAATGCACTCCTTCTATTGATTCTACACCTCGGATGGTTTAGGGAAATGGGTTTTGACACCGAGGCCATTCGATTCTAGAGAGCCATCTCTGGAGAAGGGTTATCGTGGAATACTTGGTGAAGTGAGGGGACCACCCAGAGATGCTACTCTTTGGGAGAGTGATGATTCTTCAAGATCCTGTTTTGAGTTTGCTTCTGTGGACAAGCAAATTGGGAGGGCTGGACCATGATGTCCCTCTCTTTAGGACAGCTCGGGAATGTGGGCTCCCATTGGACCCCTTGTATTGGGGCCGGATTGTTAGAGGGTCAGTGGTACTTTCCGAAGAGTTTGATCTTTCTGGTTTTCAGAGCCCAGTGACTAGATCACAACAGGCGTTGGCAGTGCAGGAGTCGACAGCTTCTGACGGCACAGGATTATATGGTGTTTTGAGTGAGTTATGGGTTTTTAAGTGATTTAAATATTAATTGATTTAATATTTAATTATAAAGTCAAATTGACTTTATATCTTTAAATCACTTAAATATTCTCTAAAAGTGATTTAATATTTTAAATCACTTAAATGAATAAGTGCGCCCAAGTATTTAATTCGTATAATATTGAAATGGATTAAATATTATTTAAAAGATTTTAATAACCTAAAAGTGGCATATTTTCTTGGGATTCGTGCCTTTGCATAAAAGGGCATTTCTGGCAGTGAGAAACTCATCTATTGACAATTTCAACTTTGCCTTGTGCTATTTCCTGTGCATTCTCCCGTGATCAGGGTTTGAACAATTCTTCCATTGAGGAATGATAACTCTTTAGTGTTGAGCGCTTTTGAGGCTGTGAGAGATTAGCTGAATCAGTGCAGTTGAGAGCTTCATTCAAAGGTTCTACAGATTCAGACAGAGAACAAATATTGAGATTTTCATGTTGTTTGCAATAAGAGAGGGTTTCTTCCTGGTGGCGCATCCTTCTTCAGATTCAGAGGCTTCCAGCAGGGATACTTCCTATTCTTTCTTTGGCCGTACGGATTTCCTTGGGTTTTGTGCAGTCTGGAAAAGCGTGTGAAGGAAGTAAATGAAACGCCTTCTTCTTTGCTCTATTTTGTGCTTCTACCTTGGCGTCTACCTCTACCAGGGCATTGTATCTCATTTTGGAGTGGGAGAAGTCAGATCTGGAGCTTGGGCATGCGTATTTGCTTGATTTCACCATTTCCAGCTGTCAAACTGACTAATTTCTTTAATTAAATAATCTGGAGATATTCTGGTATGTGTATCATTTGCAATCTATTTGTCACAGTTAAATAATGCAATCTACACTTTCATTCTGAAGAAAATAGTGCAAATTTACATTTTATGAGCATTTATGATGTGCGCCCCTTCTCTTTTGTCTATCAATCTTTCTCTAAAAAACTAAATAACACTTAAAGACTTAAGAAAAATTGGGGGTTTGAGTTGAGAGCCAGCAGGGCTCATCACAGTTAATTGCATCACTGTTCATATTTTCAACATTTGTGTCAATAACTTGGTCAACTGCTGCTGTCCCTGTATAAGTGCATTTAGTTGCTGCTCTATATTAATGTCCTCATGTGAATTTCTTTTATCTTTGTTTGCCATAATTTCTTCTACTTCCAAATCTGTAAATGAAAATCCTTCTGTATTTTCCAAACATTGAAATTGTGGCCTTTTGAGTTCTATCTGATAGCACTTGTTTATTCTATCACTTGGATGCATATGGAGTGTATTTCTACATCAATCTGTTAGAGACCCAACAGGCTAATAGGAAAACTAGCTTAGATACCAATAAAATATCCCTAACTGATTTTTTTGTATTTTTGACAAATGTTTGACAAAATACTTATGAACTAAATAAATGCAAGAAATTGATTTACTTTGGTCCAACCACAATTCATGCAGCTATAAAAATGAAATATTAATGGTATTCAATCGAAATTTATCTCAACACTACACACAAAGACAACACATATCTATTTCATGTGTTAGAGGCAAATATTAGGGTTAGAGGGAATAAAATAGTCTTTAAAAGTCAACAAAAGGTCAAAAAATAAATTAAAAATTGCAAAAATACATTGAAAAAGTCTGCCTAGGCACAAATTCTACCTGGGTTCGAAAAAAACGACCTTGGCCAAACCCATAGTCAGGGTTTCGAACCCTGGTTGAACCCATAGTCGATTTTTCGAATCCACAGCGAATTTGATCGAATCGGACCTAAATTTCAAACCCGAACCGAACCCGTATCATACCCGGGCTTCCCAGGGGCGAACCCGGTAACTTAGTTGAGAATCAAGTGATCTTCTCCAATAAGAAACAAATCATCAACATATAAGACCAAAATTAATGCATCACCATTGATTACCTTGAAATAGAGAATAGAGTCAGCATCATTCTTCAAGAAGCCCAAACTTGACAGGTACCGATCAATCCTTTCGTACCATGCATGAGGAGCCTGCTTAAGACCATACAGGGCCTTCTTTAGCTTGCAAACATGAGAGTCCTTCCTATGAACCTCAAATCCATCAGGTTGCTCGATATAAACTTCTTCCTCAATCACATCATTCACAAATGTTGTCTTCACATCCATCTGGTGAATTTTCCATCCTCTAGATGCAGCAATAGCAATGATGGTTCTGACAAAAGTATAGAGAGCAACAAGAGCAAATGCTTCTTCGTAATCAACTCCCTCTTTCTAAGAAAACTCACGAGCCACAAATCTTGCCTTGTACTTCTCAATGCTCCCATCTACAACATGCTTGATCTTGAAGAGCCATTTTGAAGATACCGCAGACTTGCCCTCGGGTCTAGGAACAATGTCCCAAACATCATTCTTGAGAATCGATTGGTACTCCTCTGCCATAGCATCTCTCCAAACCTGTTGACTAGATGCTTCCTCAACACAGGTAGGCTCGGATTCAATAATTTGACTCATTAAGGCAACATAACTGGAGAACTTATGTGGCCTTTTACTTTCTTTCAATGTGCCTCTAGAAGCTGCAAAACTTTCAGCCTCTTGCATAGTACGCCTGGCCCATAGAGGTCTCTTTCTCCCAATAACAAAGTCAGTAGGCCCATCAGTAGGTTCCAAGGGTTCAACTGGATCAAGATCTTCCTTCGGTTCCGAAGTCTCCCTTTGAATCTCAGGAGTATGGTCAACTTCCATATCCTGAGGAGACTCTTTATTATCGATCTCCATATGAATACCCCTAGATCTCTTGAATGCAACATCTTCCTCGAATGTGACATCCCTACTGATCTTGATCAACTTCTGTCCTGTAAAGTATATCCTGAAGGCTTTTGATGTTTCACTGTAGCCAACAAATATTACCTTCTTGCCGGAAGGTTCCAACTTTGTTCTCTTTTCCTTTGGAACATGAACATAGACAGGACATCCAAAGATCCTCAAATGACTGACTTCAGGCTTCTTTCCTGTAAAGGCTTCTTCCGGAGTCATATTCTCCAAGACCTTGTGAGGACTTCTGTTCTGAACATATACAGTCATCCTGGAAGCTTCTGCCCATAAGAAGGTTTGCAAATCTTGGTCATGGATCATGGCCTTCGCTGCTTCCATGATTGTCCTGTTCTTTCTTTCTGCAACACCATTTTGTTGAGGATTATAGGGTACACAAAACTCCCTCTTAATCCCTGCATCAATACAAAAATCCCTAAAGCTGCCCGAGGTGTATTCTCCACCATTATCTGATCTGAGGACCTTGATTCTTTTACCAGAAAGATTCTCTACCAAAGCTTTGAACTCCTTAAACCTTCCTAACACTTCCTCAAACTCTTTAGTTTTCAAAAACTAAATCTAAGTCTTTCTAGAGTGGTCATCAATAAACAAAACATAATACAAGAATCCACTTGAAGACGGAACAGACATAGGTCCACATAAATTAGAATGAATAAGGTCTAAAATGCACTTAGATCTATTTTCTCTACTATGGAAAGGAGCTTTTATATTCTTACCTAAAGCACAACCTTTGCAAGTTCCTTCATGCTCCTGATTGAACTTGGGAAGACTCGACACCATCTTCTCCATGATAGGTAAGGCTCGAAAGTGTAGGTGAGCCAATCTCCGATGCCAAAGATCACATAGACTTGAAGAATCATGGACCAATGCTTGTAGAGGATGCGTGCAAACCCTGTAAAGACTTTCATGTCTAACTCCAATTACTTGAGCGTCCTTGAAGCTAGAATTCTCCATCCACACTAGAAGTTTGCCTTTGGAGAAGGCAACTTGATATCCTTTATCTTCCAAGGCTGAAATTGAAATGAGATTACGCTTGATTCCTGGAACATAAAGAACATTGCTTAATTGAAGTGTGATGCCGGAATCCAAATGAAGTGTAGAGGTCCCAATCCCTTTCACGGAGTAGCTAGCATCATCTCCAATGATGACTTGTTCGGATAAATCTCTCTCCACCAAGCTTGATAAGTGCTCCTTGAACCCCGTGATGTGTTGTGAAGCACCACTGTCAATTAGCCAAGTGTTGGTGTCAGTAGGTACATTGCTTGACAATGCCGAGTAGAATAAGTATTCACATGTATCCTTTTGCGGAGAAGCATCATCAACATCTGCAACGGTGGCTTGTTGCTTAGGTCTAGTTGGACAATGCTTAGCAAAGTGGCCAAACTTATCACACCTAAAGCATTGAATCTTGGACAAGTCTCTCTTTTTCTTGGAAGGGGGAGCACCATCATTTCCCTTATCTCCATTCCTCTTGAAGAATCCTTTCTTTCCATGTTTTCCCTTCTTCTTCGAAGCATGGGAGGCGAGAACATGAATATCTTCATTAGACGAACTTTGACCAACGCCTCTAGCTACCAATCTTGACTCTTCTTGAATGCAATCGGCCCTCAAGCGATCGAACTTTAGAAGTTTGGATCTTGCACTAATTCCTTGAATATAGGACTCCCATGATAATGGAAGACCATTGAGAGTAAGCATCGTTATATCTTTATCATCAACCACATGACCAATTGTAGAGAGATGATCTCTCAACTCCGAGATCCTCATGAAGTAGGCAATCACTGTTTCTCCTTTCGCCATATTCACATGGTGTAGTTGTTGCTTCAGTGCAAGAGCTCGGCTGGTGTTGTTGATTTCGTACATCTCCTCTAATGTCTTGAACATCTCCCTTGTAGTCTTCAACTTGGAGACAATCGGAACAATATGGTCTTTGACAGAATCAACCAACAACTTCTTCGCCTTGATGTCTTTCTTCCTCCATTGCAACTTCTCTTCTTCTTCAGGTTCGGGAACTTTGGTCTCCACAAACTTAGCCAAATCATTCTCTTCCAATGTGAGCATGATTCTAAACCTCCATGAAGTATAGTTGGATGCTCCCTTGAGTCTATCCTCGATCTTCAATCCATTCACCATCTTGATTGAGGTAGAGATAGACAAAGAATTGTGATGAAGAGAATAGAGTATCGCTGTAGAATCAAATCTAATCATGATCTTTTCAAACCTGCTCTGATACCATGTTAAATTTAAGATCAGATTTGCATGCACAGAAATTAATTAAAAAACACAACACAATACACAGCAGATACCCTGGGAAAACCCTCCTCTTGAGGGAGAAAAACCCAGCCAATAATATCTCTTATATTATTGAGTCAATAAAGAAGTCTCCTTTTACAATTTAGGCCAATACGAGAGCCCAATACATGCACAACAGTCTGATGCAACAGACTGAAACAAACTGATGAAGAGCACAGCCTGCAATTTGATACACACCTTCAATGGTAAACTCAACTGCCTCAAGAGAACTTGCACATACAAAAATGATATCGAACTTAACTTGATGGTGAATGAATGAAACTCAACAAGTATATATACATGAGACGTGCCTTTTCAATTATCTTCAAGTTGGCCTTAACAAGCAATATAAAATTTACTAATTAAGAAGTCAGCCACCAATGAAGTCTCTTCATAGATAATCGCGCCTAGAGGAGTGAGGTCGGCCTCATAAAATGTGACTCTTCATTAATAAAAATCGTGCCTTTTGAAGTTTATAAATTAAATAGCTTCATTTGCTATTATTTAATTTATTCAATCAAGAACAATCGATAGGCTGGAAGAATACTACTGAAGTTGTAATATAAACATTAACAAAAACAAAGCCAAATGTTTGGCAGAAACCTTGCCCTTGATAAAGGGCTCATAGGGTTTCAAAGAGCAGTCCTACCTAGCCACATTAAAACACTCCAAGCCAGAAAGAAACCACCCACTCCAACTATCACACCCACAAGTAAACCCTATAAACCCAACAAGAAGCACCCCATTGGAAATAGCCACATTTTCATGCTACAACAGTAAATACGTGCTAGAATTCACACATACCACAATAATAAAAAACCTAGGCTAGTCCAACTACCACCTTTGAACACCAAACTGGAGATACAATAATCATAACAAGATACACGCCAAAAAAGCTTCCAAGAAGGGGACAACATGTGGCCCAAGGAGAAGGCAACATGAATAGTTTAAGGAGGCTTAAAAGCCAAGAGCTCCTTTAAACCCAACCAAGAATCAATTTTCTCACTATATAGTGCCATAAGAGGATCTTGATCAACCCCGTTATTAGCTGAAAAAATCACCAATAAATTAACTTTTATAGCAGTGCAAATGCATACTCTCAACAACAACAAAGAAATATTCAACTCACAAGCTTATTTTAAAGAACTCTGATTTTTCCTATTTGGTAAAAGGCCTTTCCAAAGGCTATTGATGACCAAAAGCAAATTACCTTCCACTATCAGTCATTTGCATCCAAGAGAGCCACCTGAACAAACTCACCCTCTTCATTCCAATCACCACGCTAGCTCCTACTGAACTGAGATTGCCTCTAGACACACCGTCAAAATTCAACTTAAAGAACTTCATCAGAGGTCACAACCAAACTTCCTTTTTCCTCTCTAACTTTTTGTCTCTCATCCCTCTAATTGGAGCAAGAATCATATTATTATTAATTAATATATCGATTAATCAATTTGCACTTCTAGGTGTTTTGAGCATATGAACAATGTGTTAGTTTTTAATAATCAAATTATGTAAGCAGAATTTAACTCAAAATCAGACAAATAAACACAAAAGATACCCTGGGAAAACCCTCCTCTTGAGGGGAAAAAACGCAGCAACAAAGATCTCTCTTATATATAAAAGATGGCAACAAATCTCTTTACAATGAGACCACACTCAAGGCCTAAATACAGCATCAACTCTAGATGCAATGATAAACAATAATCTGCCCTTCCTTGATCTTCAAATCTGCACTTAGAGAAAATCGCAATCTGCTCTAGAAGGAATTCACACTTGAATGAAGAAGATAATTCGAACTTGCTTGATAATCAAATGAAGGAGAAATGACCTTGTATAAATACAAAATAAGAGAGAGGTCGCGCCTCTTCATCTACAAGGTCGGCCACAATAGAGAATTATAATTACAAATAATAATTGCGAATTACAAGGAAGGTCGGCCCAAGAGAAAATGTAATGTTGCCAAGTGAAGCACCTCTTCACTTAATTATCTCAATAAAATAAATAGCCAAAGGCTATATACAATTTTATGTCTTCACACGTGGCTGGAAGAATGAGCCCGAAGCTGCTATAACATCAACACTCCCTCTCAGCTAGGGAGAAATGCTTCCAGCTATACAAGACACATCACCTCATCGTGATGTCAACCACTATGGCTATTCCCATATGTGGAAAAGGAACATATCACCTCATCGTGATATCAACCACCATGGCTACACCCATGTATGGTATGCACAAGTGCTCATCACTCAACGTGATGTTGTCACCTCATTGTGATGTTCACCATGGCTCTCCCAGAGGGTGAAAAGCACAAGTACAAAAATCATCACGGACTCTCTCACGTGATGTTGTCATGGAGTCACATGACATCCACCATGGCTCTCCCAAAGGGTGGAAACAAGGGCTTTCACCTCAAATCTCTCTCAAAGAGAAATGCATTAACAAGGGCTTACACCTAAAATCTCTCTCAAAGAGAAATGCATTAAAGCAAAATCAGAAGATCACTGATACTGAGACTCCTTCTCAGTTAGGGCTTCATTCTCCACAATACCAAGCTTGTCTCAAAAGTACACAAACTTTACTCTGGCAAGAGGCTTGGTGAGAATGTTTGCCGTCCGCTCATTAGTGCTGATATACTTCAATTGGATTGCTTTCCTCAATACCATATCTCTGATATAGTGTTATTTGATCTCAACATATAGTTTTGTCATGAAACACTGGATTGACAAAAAGCTTCACACAACTTTGATTATCAGAATGAATGACAGTTGGCTCCATCGATTGACCAAACAATCCTGCAAGGAGCTTCTGAAGCCACACTGCTTCTCTAGCTGCCACACAAGTTGCAATATACTTGGCCTCTACGGTGCTCAGTGCCACTGAAGATTGCTTCCTGCTACACCAGGAGATCATCGCAGACCCCAAATTGAAACAACATCCAGAGGTGCTCTTTCGATTAGTGACACACCCTGCCCAATCGGAATTAGTATATCCATGCAGCTCTAAGTCCACATCAGAAGAATACCTCAAGCCATATCCAACTCTACCACGCAAGTATCTTAGGATATGCTTCATTGCAACTAGATGTATTTGCCTTCGTTCACACATGAATTGACTAAGTGCACTCACTGCATAGCAAATATCTGGTCTAGTATTGACTAGATACATCAACGATCCAATCAATTACCTGTACATAGTAGGATCCACTAGATCTGAACTAGCTACAGCCTCCTTAAGCTTCTGAAAATTTGTCTCCATAGGTGTGGACATAGATTTGCAATCCATCATACCAAATCTCTTCAGAATGTCAATAGTGTACTTCCCTTGACTTAGAATCATCTCATCAGGCTTCTGCCATACTTCTAAGCCAAGAAAGTAGTGCATGAGACCAAGATCCTTCATTTCAAATTCAGAAGCTAACTCCTTGCATTTGATAATGAGGTGATCTTCTCCAATAAGAATCAAATCATCAACATACAGAACCAAGATCAATGCTTCACCATCAATTACCTTAAGTAAAGGTATGAATCAGCATCATTCTTGGAGAAGCCCAAGCTCATCAGGTAATGATCAATCCTTTCGTACCAAGCACGAGGAGCCTGCTTAAGGCCATACAAAGCCTTCTTCAGCTTGCAAACATGAGACTCCTTCCCATGTACCTCAAAGCCATCAAGTTGCTCGATATATACCTCTTCCTTGATTACACCATTCAAAAATGTTGTCTTCACATCCATCTGGTGAATCTTCCATCCTTTTGCTGCTGCAATAGCAATGATGGTCCTAATTGAAGTATAGCGAGCAACTAGAGCAAAGGTTTCCTCATAGTCAACTCCCTCTTTTTGTGAGAATCCTCTAGCAACCTAGCCTTGTACTTCTCAATGCTCCCATTAGCCGCATACTTGATCTTGAAGAGCCATTTAGAAGATACCACCGATTTTCCTTCTGGTCTAGGTACAATGTCCCAAACATCATTCTTGAGAATGGAATGATACTCCTTAGCCATAGCATCTTTCCATACTTGCTGACTAGTAGCTTCCTCAACGCTAGAAGGCTTTGACTCAATGATTTGACTCATCAAAGCAACATAGCTTGAAAACTTATGAGGTCTCTTGCTTTATCTGAAAGTTCCTCTCAAGGTTGCAAACCTTTTTGCCTCCTGCATTGTTTGCGTAGCCCAAAGAGGTCTCTTACGACCAATCACAATGTCTGTAGGCCCATCAGTAGGTTCCAAAGGCTCAACTGGATCATCATCTTCTTTAGGATCAGTAGCCTCCCTCTGAATCTCAGGAGTATGGTCAACCTCCATACCCTAAGGAGACTCTTGGTCTTCTATCTCCATGTGGATGCCCTTAGACCTCTTGAATGCAACATCTCCTTCAAATGTAACATCCCTACTGATCTCAATCAACTTCTGACTTGGAATGTAAACTCTATAGGATTTTGAAGTCTCATTGTAGCCCACAAACATTCCCTTCTTGCCAGATGGTTCCAACTTTGTCCTCTTATCTTTAGGTATATGAACATACACTGGACAACCAAAGATCCTCAAATGACTTACTTTCAGCTTCACCCTTGTGAATGCCAGATGGTTCCAACTTTGTCCTCTTATCTTTAGGTATATGAACATACACTGGACAACCAAAGATCCTCAAATGACTTACTTTCAGCTTCACCCTTGTGAATGCTTCTTCGAGAGTCGTGTTCTCCAAAATTCGGCAAGGGCTTCTATTCCGAACATACACAGCTGTCCTAGATGCCTCGGCCCAAAGGAAGGTTTGCAGATCTTGATCATGAATCATGGCTCTAGATGCTTCTACAATAGATTTGTTCTTCCTTTCTGCAACATTGTTTTGCTGTGGATTGTAGGGAACACAAAACTCCCTCTTAATTCCTACCTCAACACAAATGTTACAAAAACTTCCGGAGGTATATTCTCCTCCATTGTTAGACCTTAAAACTTTAATTCTCTTCCCGAACAAGTTCTATACCTGAGCTTTAAATTCCTTGAATCTCTCAAGTACTTCCTCAGATTCTTTAGTCTTTAAGAAATAAATTGAAGTCTTTCTAGAGTAGTCATCAATATAGATTACATAATACAAGAAACCACTCAAAGAAGCAATAGACATTGGACCACATAAATCAGAATGAATAAGATCTAGAATACATTTAGATCTACTTTCACTACTATGAAATGAACCTTTAGTATTCTTACCTAAAGAACATCCTCAGCAGGTACCTTCTTGCTCCTTGTTGAATTTAGGAAGGCTCGTGACCATTTTCTCCATGGTTGGTAGAGCTTGAAAGTGAAGGTGAGCAAGTCTTCTATGCCAAAGTTCACATGAACTAGTTCACACGAACTTCAAGAATCATGCAACAAAGCCTGAAGTGGACAAGTGCAAAATCTGTAGAGACACTCATGACAAACTCCAATCACCCGGGCATACTTGATACTCGAGTTCTTCAGCCATGCAAGAACTTTTCCTTCGGAGAATGCAACTTGATACCCCTTGTCCTCCAAGGCTGAGATAGAGACAAGGTTTTGCTTGATACCCAAAACAAATAGAACATCACTCAACTGCAAGGAAATGTCAAAATCTAAGTGAAGAGAGGAGGTCCCAACTCCTTTCACAGAGTAACTAGCATCATCACCAATAATGACTTGAACACTAGAATCTCTCTCCACCAAATCAGATAGATGCTCTCTAAATCCGGTGATGTGGAGAGAAGCACCACTATCAATCAACCAAGTGTTGATGTCGGTAGGCACATTGCTTGACAAAGCAGAATAGAATAGAAATTCACTTGAATCCTTTTGTGAAGAGATCTCACCAAAATCCGCAATGGAGGCCTGCTTCTTAGGCCTGGTTGGACAATCTTTTGCGTAGTGACCATACTTGTCACATCTAAAACATTGAAAACGAGAGAGGTCCTTCTTCTTCTTGAAAGCAGGAGCACCATCAGATCCTTTATCTCTATTCCTCTTGAAGTATCCTTTCTTTCCTTCTTTCCCTTTCTTCTTTGAGGATTGAGCAGCAAGAACATGAATGTCTTCATTAGTAGAGCTTTGACCAATACCTCTCGCAGCCAACCTTGATTTTTTTTTAATACAATCTGCTCTCAATCGATCAAACTTCAGAAGTTTTGATCTCGCACTTATTCCTTGAATGTATGACTCCCAAGATGAAGGAATACCCTTAAGAGCCAACATGGTAAAATCCTTGTTATCAACAACATGCCCAATAGTAGAGAGCTGATCTCTCAACTCGGTGATCTTCATGAAGTATGAGATGACGGATTCTCCTTTCGCCATCTTGATGTGATGAAGCTGTTGCTTTAATGCAAGAGCTCGACTTGTGTTGTTGATCTCATACATCTCCTCCAAAGTCTTGAACATCTCCCTTGCTGACTTCAACTTGGAGATGATTGGCACAATGTGGTCTTTCACGGAATCAACCGACATCTTTTTCGCCTTAGTGCCATTCCTTTTCCATTGAGGCTTCTCATTCTCATCGGAAGGTTCGGGAACTTCGCCCTCCACAAACTCTGCTAACTCATTTTCTTCCAATGCTAGAATGACTCTAAACTTCCAAGATGTGAAGTTTGAAGCGCCTTCAAGTCTATCTTCGATCTTCAACCCATTCACCATCTTGACAATAAGATCAATGCAATTAGAATGAGAATAAGAATGGAGGATAACGCTGCTTGAACAAATCTGATCACGATCTTCTATACCTGCTCTAATACCATGTTAGTTTTTAATAATCAGATTATGTAAGCAGAATTTAACTCAAAATCAGACACATAAACACAGAAGATACCCTGGGAAAACCCTCCTCTTGAGGGGGAAAAACCCAGCAACAAAGATTTCTCTTATATATAAAAGATGGCAACAAATCTCTTTACAATGAGGCCACACTCAAGGCCTAAATACAACATCAACTCTAGATGCAATGATAAACAATAATCTGCCCTTCCTTGATCTTCAAATCTGCACTTAGAGAAAATCGCAATTTGCTCTAGAAGGAATTCACACTTGAATGAAGAAGATAATTCGAACTTGCTTGATGATCAAATGAAGGAGAAATAACCTTGTATAAATACACAATAAGAGAGGTTGCACCTCTTCATCTACAAGGTCGGCCACAATAGAGAATTATAATTACAAATAATAATTGCGAATTACAAGGAAGGTCGGTCCAAGAGAAAATGTAATGTTGCCAAGTGAAGCGCCTCTTCACTTAATTATCTCAATAAAATAAATAGCCAAAGGCTATATACAATTTTATGTCTTCACACATGGCTGGAAGAATGGGCCCGAAGCTGCTATAACATCAACACAATGGATATCCATTGAGCTTTGTGCTTTGATCTTAATTAAGATTATTAGGATGTTTACAAATCTCAACAGCATCCCCAATGTTCCTTTTCACATATGTAATATCCCCTTATAATTAAAACTTATGTAGGCCCAATCCTTATTTCCCCAATAAGGATAGAAAAATATTTTCATGACAAGGCCTTTAAACATTGGAAGTTTGTAGTAGAAATTATTATTAATAATAACAAAATAATGACTTAGTGGGGTGTGGGATCCTAGAAGTGGGTGATTGTAACCCCTAAGACACTTGCAGCTTCCTCATGACAAATTTCTATGACAGCTTATTAATGAGGAGTTACAAGTTGGTATTCATGGCAAAGTAAGCGCCATTTTGGGGAAATAATTTCATTAATATTTAATTGCATCTTTGAGAGGGAAAGTGGGTGTTGGAATTTGTGTCCTGCTAATACTACATATTGAGGTGCTTGGTTGCCTTTGGGAAATCTGCCAATTTATTTTGTCTTTTCTGTCATTGTTTGAGCCTTGCATTTAGCTATAGGATTCAAGGGCAAAAGACCCTTGGATTCTAGATATTAGAAAACAAAATCCCTTTGGTTTCCTAGAGATTGGAGGATGAAAACCCTTTGATTTCCTAAGGGAAATCTCACACAAAGGTTATATTTGTACTTCAAAACTTAGTTTGGATTTCAACATTTATTTTGCTATTTGCAGCAAGTTTTGTATTTGTGAAGCTTCAGCATATTGCAGAAGCATATGTTTTGTAATCAATGAAGAAGCATTATATTGTGGAGGAAGCTTTATTCATATTTGACTGTTATTCTTCAAAGCTTCAACATATTTCTATTATTTGTGCAATCCATTGTCACATCTTTCTAGGTATTGTTGTTAATGGAAATTATATATATATATATTAAAATCAGCATTCATCCACAATATGCTCACCTTGCCCTCATGAGATCTTGGTGATCAAAAAGTGGTCAATATTTTATATTAAGATTTATTGGGAAAATTACAACATAGCCCTCCTTAATCACAAACATTGCTTTGTCAATGCGAAAGTCATGTGAAGAGTTGTGTGTGTGCTTTATTAAAGCAAATAACTTGATTTGATCTTGATGGATATTTAAGCCATGCTTCTTAAGACATAAAACTCACTTGAAAGGATCTTCCTTTCAATGTAGTGGGCTACCACACATATAGTCAATCCATATGTGTGATCCACCCCCTATTGGTCACCCCTTTCAAGTGAGGTTCAAGGAACATAGCTTGGATAACCATAAGATTGGGCGAATGAAGTTATTTTTTTAGCAATGCATGCACACGTGTCTTTGTATGACATTTGCATTGATAAGGAAATGATTTAGGTCGATGAGGAGCACTACACGAAAGGACAATCGATGAGAATACTGAGACTTGAAATCATATTACCAATTTCAGCTATGAAGAGGCCATGGAGCTCAAAGTTTCATGAAGATCCATACTCAAAACACATAAAGGCGTAAATCAATTAATTAAGTGATTATAATTAATGTCTTTGCACGTATTTACTTAATATCTATGTTACCGGGAGACAAGTCTCCAATCACCTGAGACGTGTCTCTGGTACTAAAGACGTGGCTGGAAATGTCCCTGTCTGCAAGGGACGTTCTGCCAAAGACTCCTACAGATTCCTGTTGTCTCCCGCCAGAATCCCATCATCTCTCAAGCTAAGAACCATAAAAAGTGAAAAGTTAAAAACCTAAAATTAGAAAATGAACTGAGGGAAAGTAAACACGCCACAGGAAACCTATACACACCGCCAAATGGGACATTCATAGCTCACTTCGTATTCTCTCTTGTGTAAATCTTGGGTACAAGGAGGGTCCTTCAGCAAAATAGGACTAAATTTCACCTAATGGAGAAGTTGCAGCCATGGTGGATGAAGTGGTTGAAGTAGATGGCCTTAGTGATTTACCCCCAGTTCTACTACCAATAGAGGAACCTAAGTTTGAGAATGATGAGTATTTGGAGAGCATCATAGCTAAGGACCTTGATATGGATGATCATGACATAGAAGTGTAGACGATAGATTTCTGATTTTTGTTTTTTGACATTTGTTTGCATATCAGCCTATCAAACTATCAAGATTTTTGAATTTCAATATGTAATCTAATAGTAAATATGTAGTGTGAACTATGAACTCTTTAACTCTTTGACTCTTTGACACAATGACATTTGTCACTTCACATTTGTGTATTTAAACTTTA
>VDFB02199188.1:0-24525 GCA_007258455.2 Sequoia sempervirens | reverse complement strand
GAACTTATCTCATCATTTAATGATCGTCACCATTAGGGTTCACATGTTGTTAGATCAAGACACATGGAAACATCTCATGCATATTAGGTTTTCCTTCATGCCTATATATTCAGGCATCTTGTACATTTGTAATCATGTCATGTCATATTCAATTTGACATCCTTGCATCTTAATCATAGCATAATTTTTCTACCATTTCTCTCTTGTGGAAGTTTTTGTCTTGCAGGTGATTCTGGGGGGTTTGAGGAGTTCACCTAAACTCCTACAATGGAAATTACAATGATTCCCTTTACTAGGGGAAGAAGGGCCTTCAATTGCCAGCCTTTGATTTGGAGCAGGCAATGGAAGCGTCTTGTTAGAAGCTCCCTGGTAATTCCTGGAAATATCTTGATAAGGAGTTTGTGTGGAACCCTTTGGAATTTTCCTCTTGAGATAAATAATTCCATTAGCCAATCTTTGAATGACTGGATTAGTAGAATTCACTGGTGAAGGCTTACCAGTTTGTAATTATTTTTTCCATTTTCCAAAGATGATCAGATCATCTTCTATTGATACAGCCCTATCTTGTGCAGCAGCTAAATCAGCCACACCTTCCCTTTTAATAATGAAACTCATATCTGGTGGAAGAGTATTAATGAACATTGCTTTCAACAATTCTACACCAGGCCTCATGTTTGTAGTAATTATGTTATACAACTTATTAAACTTAGCCACAAAATCCCTCATTAACTCATGAACTTCTTTCTTCATTGAACCCAATTGAGCAACCAAGACTTGATCGTCTTTTGTACACTTAAATTTGTTCTCAAATATTATTCTTAAGGCATCCCAATTGTTAATAGATCCATTGGGAAGAGAATAAAACCAGTCAGCAGCTACATCTATCAAATATTCTACAAAGAGTCTCATAGCAACATCCTCATGTTGTATTGCAAGAATAAAAGAGGTGGCAAAGAAAGCTTTCACATGTTCATCGGGAGAAACTTTTCCATCTCCACTGAATTTGGGTATGATTTTTCCTAAACCTTTGGGTAAGTTATGGAGTTGTGCACTGGCTCCAAAGGTTAGAGGACCTATGACAGCCCCCCATGGGACTGTTTGTGCCATTACTAGAGGAAAATTTGCTTGTGTAGGAAGGGTAGTACCACACAAAAGAAGTGCTTGGCAGGATATTTTTGGAATACCATCTACACTAGGTTTAGGAGGAGGAGAAGATGGTCTGCTAATAGACTTGACTTTTCAGGTGGGTGGAAAATATGAAAAATCAACAGTTTCTAAAAAATTGAAATCCTTATCCACAAGTCCTTT
Source organism: Sequoia sempervirens (assembly GCA_007258455.2). NCBI lineage: Eukaryota > Viridiplantae > Streptophyta > Pinopsida > Cupressales > Cupressaceae > Sequoia > Sequoia sempervirens. Next base: position 23,217 of record VDFB02199188.1, on the reverse strand, counting down.
TTTCTTATCACTCCTAGTATACCTTTTAAAAGCCAAGTTTTTACAAGACAATGATAGATGAACGAAGTTTCCAACTTTTGTTTATTGAGGGTTTCATGGAGGATTTTTCCTATTGTTTACCTGATTTCTAGGAGCCTATATGGGAGGAGCTCTTACTCTTCTAGCCAGAGGTGGTATGTTTTCTACGAACACAATCTCCTAAGCATTCTCAAAGCGCATTGCATTTTCTCTAATAATATCCCCAAGTTCCTCTTCTTCTAATACTTCGTTAACTCTGTGATATTGATAGTTGGTTCTTCTCTACTACCAAGCAAGTAACCTGAGACTAGTAATTATATCCTCTTGATCACCAACTAACCAATCTACGCTAGGATAAAGGATAGGAGCATTACGCCTCAAAAGAACCATTGATATTATTCATAGTGCAACCCATTATACAATAATTATTTTTCTAAGTTATCCCAAGTAGAGTCACCAAAAATCTATTGGTTGATAGATTTATCACCTAACTCTATATTCTCATTCCCATAAAGGTGACAAATGTAACCACAGTTGAATTGACAATCATATGATTCATAGACTGATTCTCTGATTATTTTAGAAGGTGGCAGCTACCTTCGTTTGGTATTCAAGGAATAATCTTTAACTTTTGTTGCTTTTAACCAGAACGAAAATAAAGGTAGGGGATTTTAACCAGAAATCTTTAAAGGTACTCAACAATTTCATAAAATAAAAATGAAAATACTTCACAATTTGAATGAAATCAAATATCACCACAAAACCCTTATTCACAAATAAATGATACTATAGTGATGCAACAAATTCAAATATCTATTATCCCAATTATAGATTAAACACTAGCAGAACATTCAACATAAGAAGAATAGATTCATACACCATAATTCAAAGATTACACATGCACAAATTCCACCATTGTCTTCTATATCAAAATAAAAGACAACAACTATTAAGATAACAGAGTTTTGTGCTAATGAGAAAATTAAAGTTCACCCAAAAATATCCTAAGCATACCAACTGAATCCATATTTAAAGCATAAACAAATTGCCATGGTAATGGTTTCTTGAAAATAACCGCACCGAATAATTAAAAGAGTTTTAAACTTAAAAAGCCAAAATAAGGAAAATATCATGAAATGCTAATATTAATTATGCATCATCTCCCGCCACTTCAGCTTCTTCATCTTCAAAATTTTTGACAACTTCTTGTTGCAACTGCTTCTCTTGTGCCTTCATCCTAGTTTTGTAATCCGTGTACTTTAAATAATTGCAAGCAATTCTTTGCTCCCTCTGAAAGAAAGGAAAGTAATTTGTACCCGCCTACTTGGCCTGTTTTTAGACCGATCTGACGATGATGAAAACAATTTTGATGATAACAGATAGAAGGAGACTGACCACTGATTAACACACCAATCACACCATTACAGTACACTGACCTAATTACTGATCCATCAATGACCCCAAATTCCCAAACCCACTGTTCCAGAAAGACAAGGGTTTCAAAGAGATTTCTAAACTTAGTACTAAACCTAAGATTAACAATGAAAATGACCAACACTTAAATGGACCAATCCTCAAAACCCATTTCCACTTAACGTGATAAATCAAGAATTCACAAAAACAAAGGCAATCTTCCGGAGGTGTTAATATTTTCAAATCAAGGAACATTCATTCAAATAACCCATTACAATTGAAATGAACAAATCTTCACAATTGAATCCAAGCACAACGAATATGAAGTCTAGGCTAATCTCTTGAAAAAGCAACTAACAATTAGTTGGTTATAAAAAGTATGGACTATATTTGTTGGGTAAACACTTCAAATATCAAATCACAAACATTATTGAATTCGATCTAATCTAAATATTAACCTCCTCAAAGCAATTTTAAAGATAGAATAACAAGAACCATGCAAGACAAGAGAATACAAGTATGGCACCAAATCACAATGTCATTATTTGCATTCGAATTATCCACTATAGCAACAATTCCAACTTTCTGTTACAATATTTGCTTAAGAACAACTACTTGCTAACTTGCTCTACTTAATTCGCTTCTAACTATCTCTACTCTATATCAATCTCTATATTCTAACCCTATATTCTAACTCTTACAAATGAGGCGAAATGCCCAATATATAGAATCCACCCAGAAAAACCCGTCGGCCTAACAAGAGTTTCACAGCATTAATTAGGCACCACCAGTTGGCCAAGAGAAAGTCAAAATGGAGTAAAGGAATGCATTAAATGCACGAACTACACCCAGGTCGGCCCGAGATTCCAAATATAGCTCGGACCAATGCAGGGCGTGATAATGGGGAAGCACAAATCTCGATGTAGTTGGGCATTAACTGCCTTCCCCTTTGTCTCTATTCCGATCAGGCCCTTCATGGACTTTCAAGAGCGCCCCATCCAAGTCGGCCACAGGTGGTAATGGAAAAACCCTAAGTCATCTTTCAATTGATGCAATCTCCCCCCTTGATTGATTTACCAACTTATCCCAATCCACCTTATGTGTTAGGTATTTGTCAATGAAAGCAATGTATGTGGCCGCATCATCTAACTAATGCTCAGAGACGGAATTGTCATTACTTGGTGCATAAAAATCATGCCACCACTTCCTCAACTGTTCCAAAATCAGGTACTTGGGCACGATCTTCCTTCTTCCAGTCATAATTTCAAACAAGGCAATGGATCCATTGTAAACACCGGCTAGGGTATAATCAATTTTCCTCCTTTGCTTGTAAATCTTCTTCAATACTTTCTACCTAATCTGCAATGCCTCATACCACTCCCATGGTTCGGAAACTCTAGAGGAAGGAAGAATTTGATCACTTACCAACCTATCTTGGGTGTACTCCATGATAGTTCTGGTTTTCTCCAACAAAAGATTTGTATCTTCCCTATCATGTGCCAACACCGCCTTCAACCAATCAGTTTCCATGATAGCATCCTTTCTAGTTGAAAAAATCTCCTTGATAGCCTCATTACCCTTGGTTCGCACCCCTTGCAACCAATTCGTAGTGGCAAGAGTGGAAGCTTTCATCTTTTCAAGCTCGGTGATGGTCTTCTGAGGTAAAGGTCTTGCAATAGAAACCAAGGGATTAATGGATTGCAGGGGCTTCATCAAATCCTCCAAGCATTTCCTAAGATTCTCATTTTTTTTCTTTAGCTCCTGCTTGGTCTTTATTTCCTTCCTCAACCTGCCCAGGATGACTGCACTAGAACCCTGGTAATCCTCAATATCCTACTCAACGGATGTAGGCCCAAGATTGAAAGTCTGAACATTATAATCCTTTCCAGCAACATCATCTATGTTTTTATCTGGAGCAGGGGTTGCAATGTGAACAACCCTATTATGAGCTTCATCCCTTTCAATCCTCGAGATCACCCTAGCCTTCTTCTTACCTTTGTCCTTTCCAATCTTGGCTAGTAGTGCATCCCAATTCGGTGGACTATCTTCTACAACAACTTGTTTTCTCCTTATCTCCTTGTCCAACCAACCAGGGATAGTGGATTCCAATTGCACCTCAGCCTGTTTTTCTTCTTCTTGTTGACCTTTAGGTGCTTCCTCACTCAAATTTTGTTTATCAAGAGTCTCATCTGTCTTTCTTTCCTTCTCCTCAACATTCTCTTCCTCTTGCTCAGGTGATGGATCCATCACTGTTTCCTCTTCTCTTGGAGGGACTTCTTCAATTCTAACAGGGGAATCCGCATATGCAACCAAAGGGGATTGCATTATCTTTTCAACTTCTACCTCTGCACTATGGGGATCACCTTCATGAAACTCCTCTCCTTCAGTATACGGATGATCTTCAACATCCTCTGACTCACTAGGATTGCTTTGAGCTTCATGAGCGGAAGGCACATCATCATGCTGCTTCTCATGAGAAACCACCGAAGGGAGATCTACCTTAGGTACACTGTCCCTAGGAGAAGGAGTCCTAGACCTCCTTGTATCAACTCGCCAAAAGTCTGTCATCTTGCTAAGAATTCTTGGCAACTTCCGGGAGGTCACACCGAAGGTGGATGTCATCGGATGAGGTTTCGCTAATATTAGGTTATTTCGGTGTAATGTCTCACCGACGAGGAGGAGTCTCATCGAAGCAAATGGATGTTTCAACCATAGGTTTTGAATTCGGCTAGAGATCTTGTCGACTATGTAATGTTTCACCAACATGAAGTCTCATTGGTATAACCTCTGGCCGACAACATGTGATCTCCCTGAAAGCGAAGGTCTCGGCAAGATTTGTGAACTCGCCGAAAGGTCTCACCAACCAAGCAGGGTCTCCCCGACTGAAAAATGGAGGGAGCTCGATGAGAGCAGAATGTGCATGGTGAAAGGTCTCACCGAAGGATGGAGGTCTCAGCGATGGAAAAGAATATCAGTAAGACTAATGGAGCCCACTATGACCTCTTGTCGATGAATGTTTATCTTGCCGATGGTGTATATGATAGCGATAATTTTATTGCACCTCACCAAATTTTGGGAAAATCTGCCAAAAATGGATTATCCCGAATGAACGAGAAATCCCGGACTGAGGCCAAAAGTCGGATTGCGACATGAAATCACAATTTCACACACAACATCTCATTAATCATGAATTTCAATGATTTAAGCTTAGGGAAAGTTATTCATGGACCTTCAAAAGATTTTCTTTGCATTCTAGGCCCGTTTGAGAGAAAACTGAAGATGAATGGCAACGCCCTAGGTTTAAACCCTATACATCCACCATTAACACACAGGAAAACCTATGACTCAGGTAATTCAAATGCTGACACCATACTAGGGAAAAAATTGTGATTCTCAAGTAAGTTCACCAAAATGTTAACAAACCAACAAACTCTGAAATTACTCTGGAGATCATAAATTAATCAATGCTACGCAACCCTAGTCATGAAGCGATCAAATATTCAAGAATTCAAGTCCTAGAAGCTCTTATAACATCAACGCGCTATCCATAATCATTAATTCAAAGCAAAGCAATCAAACACATACCATTATAAAGCATAAATCAATCCCAGAATCAGCAAATACGAAGAGAATGGTGTCCATAAAGAACAGGGGCAACAATGCGAAAGAAATCGCCACTAAATCGATCAATTCAAATCCAAATGCCCCAAAAACCCAACCAATCATTCGCTAGAAAGCACTCCTCAGCTCAAACAATGGCAATTAATAAGCATGATAGCATAAAAGACCTCAAAAATCAAGTTAAATCCATCCTTCAAAGCACGTACGAAGTCATTAATGCAATCGATAAGATAGTCAAAAAACCCGGGAATCCGACGATAGGGCAGAATCTGGGAAAATCCGGCCCATGCGGAAATCCGCAAATATCGAAAATCTCTGAACAACAGGGTCCAGCCAAAGAGGAAGCAAGATCCAGGAAAATCCGACCAAGGTGGAAAATCTCGAATCTGAGTGAAAGCCTAAAATTTATCCAGAACTTAGGATTTTCAATAAATAACTCAGGGGAGACAGTTAGGCAATAAAAAATAAACATTTAAGCACATGCCTAAATAAGATAAAACCTCAAAATGAAAGGGCCAAGAGACCAAAACCAAAGCGAAAGAGGGTCCCTACTTCCAGCGGGGCGTGTGTATGAAAACTGCACAACAAATGGTGATTTCTACTAGGAAAATGCTCCAGAGCATTTGATGACAAACAGGAATCAAGAACCCAGAATCTTTGGTTTCAATCTCACCATCAAACAAACAAATCAAAATGCAAAGATTTAAAGAACCAGAACCAAAGGATAGACCGAACCTTTCATAAACTGAAAATCAAAGTGTGTGCATATGAGTTCATTTCCCTCCTTAAGCTACTGTAGAAACCAAGTTCAGTCAAGTCAGGCTACGTAAGGATTCTAACTTCAAAAGCAACCTGGATAGGGCCTCGCTGCCAGTCAGGCTTCCATAGCCCCGACGAGGTTATCGCTGTGACTCTCCTGAACATAGCTCTACTGCTAGCCAAGCGTCTATAGCCCCGGTAGAGATATTCAGGTACCCCTGATAAGTTGAATTTATTCTTTTGATATTCTTTCTTTTGCTTTTCTTTCTTTTTATATTCTTTCTTTCGCTTTTCTTTCTTTTTATATTCTTTATATGTCACTTTCATTTCAACCTGTGAACAATGAAGCTCACACTCAGGGCTAAGAACCACAGTGGCATTGAAGCAGAAATAGTATTTTTCACCTGACAAAACTTCACAAGGATTCCTATAGTAACATCAGGATTCTTAAGATATATGAGAGATATAAGATTTCAGAGTACTTCAAATTCAAATCAAAGCCGGTGATCAATCTTCTATAAATCTGACATTAAGACTGTTGGCAATAGTAAAGATTTCAACCATCCTTTCAAGATGCAAGACTGAAGTCCACCAAGGAAATACTTAGAACAATTCCAGATAATGATATAGTTGCCATGCAGGTGCAACACATCTAGGCAAAAATAGAGAAACCTCCAAAGCAAGAGCAGAACAAAAACAAAACAAACCAAAAGAAAACCTACACTAACCAAAACAAACAAAAGCAAAGCAGAAAGGAAAACCTAATCTAACTATATACAAGACAAGAGCTGAAAACAACTCAAGACTGGAAATAGTGCTTTAGATACTGCCCATTGACAGGTAGTGGGATATCCTCTCTAGTGAGAGTTTTCAAATGGAAAGCATTATCTCCAAGAATTTCTGAAATCTGGTAAGGGCCAATCCAAAGTTTATCAAATTTTCCATGCTCTCCCTTACGGTCATGAGTTTTATACCAGTAAAGAACCAAGTCAGAAATCCTAAAATATTTAACCTTGGCTCTCTTATCAAACCATCTCTTGACAACCCCTTGATGTTTAGCAATGTTTTCCAAGGCTTCGTCTCTCTTTTCCTCAAGGTGTAATAATTCAGTAAGTCTAGCCTCACATTTATCTCCCTCATCATAATATTCATTAATGAACTACAAGGTGGGGATCTTTAACTGAATGGGAAACACAGGCTCTAATCCATAAACCAGGTGATAGGGTGATATTCCTATGGAAGTCTTATGTCTTGTGTGATCTCGCCCAAAGAGAAAATCTCGAGCTGGTATGCCAATCCTTCTCAGATTTTCTAATAATTCTTATGGATAATGCTTAGAGATTTTTGTTGACAACCTTACCCAAACCATTTATTCCCGAGGATAATAGTTGATGCAAAATTTAATTATAATCCCATGGTCAAAAGCCCAGTTAGAAAACTTCAAAGATGAAAACACAAGACCATTATCACAAGCTAAAGACAGGACATCCAAACAATGACGATAATTGATGTATGAATTTAATAACTACCTTCAAGTGCATTTTGCAAGCAAGAGCCTCATTCCATCTTGTAAAATAATCAAGGATGTATGATTATACCTGCAGACTAAAGAGGAAGAAGGGCAGATTCATTGGACCTATGAAGTCCATTCCCATTGTGCAAAAGGTTTTACCTTGAAGATCGCCGGAGGGAGGCAGCATACTGCACGTAATCCTAATACCACATGACAAGTTCATGTGGTTGTGTATATCTTTGAACGTAGGCTAATAGTAACTAGCTCTCATAATCTGGTTCGTTGTAGAAGGTGTTGATCCATGGCCTATACCATATCTGTCATGGAATTCCAATATCACTCTTTTAGACTCTACCTTTCCTAGGCACCTCAAATAAACACCCTCATGATTTTTCTTATATAGGACAGCTCCTTTCAACATGAAACTATCACTCTTTAAGCGCAAAGCCCTTCTTTGTACTGAATTGAGATGATCAGGGCATCTCTGGGTCAGGTAATAAACAATACCATCATACCACTCTCCAGGAGAAACATCCTCCAAATTGTAACTCTAAGCTGTAAGGTCAGGGCCTGTCTCTGCCATTGTCTGTGTAAGCCCTTGTCCTCTTACCAACTTCATGGGTTGAATTTCCATATCATACTCTTGTAACATAGTTACCCACTTGGTTCTACATTCTCCCAGCTCATTCTGCATCAATAACAACTTAACCACATGATCAGAAACATTTGCAAAGATTTTGTTTCTGAGGATATAATGCCTGAATTTCTTTACTACTCTAACTAAAGAATAAGCCTGCTTTTCCACACTTGGATATCTCAGCTCTGCATCCTTCAATGGTGCACTCATGAATGCTATGGGATGCTCGTTTCCTTGATCTGACTTTTGAGTTAACATAGCAGAATAGGAATGGTTTGAGGCAAACGAATATATATAGAATGGTTTAGCATAGTCTGGACTTACCAAACTAGGAGCTTCAGCAATAGCCCTCTTTATCTCTACAAATGCTTCTTTCGCCTCTGCATTCCATTCAACTTTAGCTTCCTGCTTTAACATTGTGTTCAGTGGCTTAACTATTTCTGTGAACCCAGTGATGAACTTCCTCACAAAGTTGATCTTGCCAAAGAATGATTTCATTTCTTTTTTACTGGTAAGCGGTGGAATCTTAAGAATGGCTTCTATGCATTCTGGATCAATGGCAATTCCCTTTTCAGAGACAACATGCCCCAACAATTTACCTTCTGCTACTCCAAAGATGCATTTCTTTGGGTTGAGCGATATTCCAAACTCCCTACATTTCTAAAAAACTTTGCATAAATTTGAGATATGATCACCTCTCTTCTTGGAAAATACTGTTAGGTCATCCATATAAATGATTATGCACTTACCAATTATGTCTTAAAGGCAATGTCCATGGCTCTTTGAAATGTGGCTCCAGCATTAATTAAGCCAAAAGGCATCATTATGTAGGCAAAAGTGCCCCACTTGGTGGTGAAAGCAGTCTTGTGCCTATCCTCATACTACACCATGACTTGGTTATACCCTAAATAACCATCCAGGAAAGACATCATCTGAGATCCATTGACAATCTGCAATACTTCATCTAGTGGGGGTACTGGATAATTATCTTTTTCTGATGCTTTGTTTAGGTTTCTGAAGTCTACACACAGTCTGATTTCACCATTTTTCTTTCGTACTGGCACCAAGTTTGCAACCCAGGTGGAGTGTCTGACTGGAAATATTATCCTTGCAAACAATAGTTTCTGCACTTCCTTTTGTATTATGGGTTCCAGTAAAGCATTGATGGGCCTTTGCCTCTATCTAAAAGGCTTTACTCCTGGATTGAGAGGAATAGTATGGGTTATGATTGATGTATCATAAGTCTTTAAGTCTTCATAACTCCAAGCTATCACATTTGGATATCTATGTAGTGCATTGATGATTCCTTTCCTTTCCTCAGGAGTGCATATTTTACCAATAAAGACATTTTTGACATCCTCCTGAGATCCCATATTATATTTCTCACACTGTCCCATAATAGACTCTTTCCTGATAGCCTGTTCCTAATCTCTGATCTTGTCCAGATCAAAGATCCTCTCTAGTTGCACCATTCCCCTGGGAATTGTGTTGGTCTTCAGATTAATTACCCCTTCCAAGTCCATCTCAGCTTCTTGAAGTTCAGTTTCGTTAATGATTTGAGAAGCAAAGACATCGGTACTAGTAATAAAATCTAAGATATGCTTGTCATCTTCAAATACCTGGAAGTTGGTGATATTATCGGTTACTGAGGCTACTGGGGTTAGCTCCACCGTAAACTTCTTTAGTCCTGAAAGAGACAGAGGCTGCAAGGTACTTGCTGCCTGAGCAAGAGAATCAGTTGTCTGGTTCTTATTTCGTGGAATCAACTGAATGTTGAAGGCATCAAATCCTTCAATGAGGTCCCACACTCTGTGTCTATAGTTACTCATTCTCCTATCATGACAAGAGTATTGTCTCCTAACTTGCTTGACTACTAACTCAGAATCTCCAAAAACTTGTAAGATCTTAACTTTTTTCTTCAATGCCATTAACAGCCCATGCACCAAGGCCTCATATTCGGCTACATTATTCGTACAGTGAAATTGAAGTCTATGAGCAGCAAAAAATTTCTTACCTCTTAGACTAATTAGCTTGAAACCTGCCCTGGCTCCATTCTTTGATTTGGACCCATCGAATCTTAAAGTCCAACAACCAGCAACTGCAGAGTTCCCTGCTTTTTCACTTGCATTGTTACTGTTGGATGGCTTTTCAGAAGGCATCACTCATTTTCCTTTAGGATCTTCTTGGACATTCAAGATATCGATTTTGACTACAGGAGTGGGGTTGATACGTTTCTGTATTTGTTCCACTACAGCCTAGCATAAACAGTAGTCTAATTTTGAATGAGAAGCATTATGCACCCTGCACCAATTGGGCGAGATTAGCTCTCCAAAGTTCATTCCTCTTCCTAGCTGAACTTGATCTCCAATGCACTTTTGAATGAACTCTTGAAAATTATCTAGCAAACCAAGCTGACTATCTTCCAAACCACTATCATTTTCATCTGGTTCGATCAGGACTTCAGTACTAATAGATTCTATTGTAAGGTTGGCAGGTGTTGTGTGGAACATTAGAACTTCCTCCATATATGGCTCTTCAAGAGGAGTAGCAAGCATATAGTTACCCATATTTACTTCTGATACCAAAATTTTAGTAGAAGTTTTCTGATATTCTGTAATCATGTACTTCATTCTAGGTTCTCTTTCAATCCTAATTTGGTTTGGAACTCCCTTCCAGGGAAGCCACATATGGGAGTGATCAGTCGAAACATACCCATTCAAGGCCCTGGTGAATTCTCTTCCCAGAATTAGGCCATAAGCGTCAGGTATGTCAGCCACCTGTATATTGATAACCTGTTGAATCCTAGGATTAGAAGCAACTTGCATATGAATCATATTTAATTCTCCTACAACATTGACTTCAGTCCTATCCAATTGTATTACTTTCTTCTGTGATTCAAAAGGAGTAATTCCCATAGCTTGACATACACCGAAAGGCATAACATTGGTTGAAGCACCAGAATCCAGTAGACAATTATGCAGATTCTTACCGAATATTCAAACAGAAATCAAGAATGGAGGTGTGTCTGTCTTCCCTTGAAACGGAGTTAAGGGACTATCTACTTGAGCAACTTGAGATTTGTCATTTTCTTTCCCAGTATCTCCAGGGGGCATATGGATTTGATTATGAGTCTGATTTTGTCTTCCTACTGACCGAGAACTAGATACTCTATTGACATTCTCGCTAACTGATTTATCTTGTGACATAGAATTTTCATTATAAGATCCTAAGACTACATTTCTAATGGATGGAACTCTTAATAACTCGAATGAAGATTGATTTACCTTCAATTTTCAGAGTTCTTCAGCAACATACGTGGCCAATTGTCCTTCATTTAAATCAGTAGGAGTCTCCCTCTGGTATTCCACCATCTTTTCCTTATTTGCATCAGCATTTCTTCCTTTTGGTACATCAGCATGTCCTGGATCTTGAGATAAATATTGCTTGGACACCTGAGGCAGTGATGGATTATTGCTAGTATTAGGGTCTGGAGGCGTGTTGAAATTATTCAGTGGAATGGAAGTAGTAAAGGGGCCTCCAGCCTGTGGGCGCCTGTGTGGCAACTCCCTCAAGTCATACTCCTTGACAGGTCTTTGGAAGGTCTGCACTTCTTCAATGTAAGATTCCTCTTTGACATAAGCCTCTTCTTCATCTCTGGGACCATTATCATTCACTTGACTCTCATCAAATAACTGTGTCATTTCATCCCCATTGCATACCTGGTCTGCCTCTTCCTCCAACTGGTCAGATTCCTCTTCAGGTACATTCTCCTTACTTTGAGGAAAAGGAGCATGGTTTAGCACCAACACCGGTGAATCATAAGGATTGGACGGTACTATTTCTTGACCGCTTGCATTGTTCTCCACTTCGTACTAAAAGATTGAGGCTGTTGTTTGGAATTCTTGACACTCTAACTCAGAATGTTGACTAGTCTTGTGGAGCCTACACCACCCTGATAAAGCAGCCTTAGCTAGATATACACCACTAGGAGGCTTCTCTTGATTAACCGGTTGACTGGCAGACTGATTAACAGGTTGACTAATTGGTTGATCCAATGGGGTGGGGACTCCTCCATTGTTGGGCCCTGTGTTCCAAGTCTTGTTTTGTCCTGATTACTACCTTCTCTCGAACCCCTGTCCACCACCTGGTCCTCTGTCAAAGTTCTAACCTGAGGATTGCCCCTTATCATAGTTTTGTCTTCTATCATTAGTATACACTCTGCCATTATTAAATCCCTAGTCATTGGTGTATCCTCTTTCATTATTGTAACCTCTGTCCTGGTTATATCCTATGTCATTGTTGTATCCTCTTTCATGACATTGCCCTCTATCAAAGTTTTGTCCTTGTGTATTCTCTATGTTCTGATTGGACTGCATATTTCTTTGAGTAGCTTGCAACTGACTATTCTGGTTCCTCAAGTAAGTCACCTCCATATTCAGCTTCTTTATTTGTTCATACAATTCATGTAGTCTTTCCTTGTCAGGATTACTATATGGAGGCTGATTCGCATTATTCTAGGAATACCCTGCTGCAGCATTGACATTTAGTGACTAGTTCAAGACTTCAGAATTTTGTAGGTATGAAGGATAACTAGCCTGAGGCTAGATATGTAGAGGTTGATTCACATTTTGCTGAGGGTAACTAATTGTGGATGAAACTTGTCCTACGGAAGGTCCTGGGTGATGGACTAGGGGCAACTGAGGTATCGGATTCATGATTGGAGTATGGTTTGCCAAAGCTTGGTTGAGAGCTAGAACTTGTCCAGGGTGAGCAACGGGTCCTAATGAGGGTAGAGGCCCAGACAGATGTTGCCTTAGATTAGTGTTGAATTTCATATCCTCTGTATATGCATCAAGTAGACTAGCAGGAGGATTATTACTCCACTTCATAAAGGTAGTTGTCAAACTATCAAGTCCCTCATAATAAACTTCTAGAGAAGTGGGTTCATCAATAGCATAAGGGGATTGTAGTCTGGTATAAGCACGATGAAACCTATTGTTGAAAGATCCTATAGGATCATTGACCTCCCTCTTCACATTAGTGAACTGACAGTAAAGCTCATTAGAACTAATGGGGATTCGAAACTTCTGCAAAAAGGCAGCCTCTAACTCAGTCCAATGCTCAATAGACCCAGCAGGTAAATGGTTGTACCAATAGAACACATCCTCTTCCAATGAATAAGGAAATAATCTACATGCTACATCCTCATGGTTTATCCCTCTATCCTTAAGGCCAGTCTGAAAGATCCTGATGTGTTCCTCAGCGGTCCTATTTGGATCATTGACATGGAATTTTGAACAGAAGTGTTCAGGGTTTTTGGGAATGACATTCTAAACGGAAAAACTTTATGGAGATGGCCACAAGGAAACCACTGGGTGAGGCAGTCAGATTTATTAATTACCGAGGTTAGATCAGAGTTCGCCTCACCCATTAACCCACAAGATGTATATGCAGGGGTGACGGACGATGACACTTCCCTTCTATCGGGATCCTTCTTGGACCTGGGGGTAGGGTCTGGTAATCTTTGAAATTCATCCCTCTCCTGAGCAGATCTTCTCTTCTAAATCTCCTCAAGAGAGATGGCTCAAAAATTGATCCAAAATTGCTTATTCAGGCCCTCCTTCTAGCTTCAATCTATTGATGATGTTTTCTGGCTAATGAACAACTCAAATCGTAATATGATATCCTATCTCATTCTGGAAGGTAAATCTCTTAATAACAAGCCTCAAGAAATAACCCCAAGGTCTCTAATGTTAGGTCTTGACAATTCATAAAAAACTCAGTGATAAATGTGAAAATGTTGGTAATCACAATGGGACCTTACTACAAGCAAATATTGAATCTCAATTTATCACTCTAACAATATGATGATACTTTAATTCAAAATCTGACTCAATGATAAAGAAATAACAAAAGATAAGGGTTTCAAAGAGATTCCTAAATCTAATACTACTCCTTAGATTAACAATGCAAATGATAAACATTGAAATGGACCAATCTCTCAAAATGACTTTACCACCCACAACGGCATACCTTTAGAGAGCATCCTTCTAGTGCTAATATTAAATCATGAAAATTGATCCAAACAACCTATTACAATTGAAATGAATGTAAATCTTTCATTAATTAACTCCGCTAATAAATCTAATATGAAGTCTAGGCTAACTTTGTAAAGCAACTAACAATCAGTTGGTTGCGAAAAGTATGGACTAAGGGATTGCTGCAACATTCAAGTATCAAATCACAAACATTATTGAATCAAATCTAATCTAAATATTAACCTCCTCAAATAAATTTTAAAGATAGAATAACAAGAACCATGCAAAACAAAAGGAAACAAGTATGGCACCAAATCACAATGTCATTTCTTGCATTCAAATTGTCCCCTGTAGTAACAATTCCAGCTTTCTATTACAATATTTGCTTGAGAGAAACTACTTGCTAACTTGCTCTACTTAATTCACTTCTAACTACCTCTACTCTATATCAATCTCTATATTCTAACCCTAACCCTATCTTCTAACCCTTACAAATGAGGCAAAATGCCAAATATATAGAATCCCCCCAAAAAAACCCGTCGACCTAGCAAGAGCTTCACAGCATTAATTAGGCACCACCAATCGGCCAAGAGAAAGTAAAAATGGAACAAAGGAATGTATTAAATGCACGTATTACACCCAGGTTGGCCCAGGATTCCCAATGTAGCTCAGACCAATGTAGGGTGTGATAATGGGGAAGCACAAATCTCGATGCAGCTGGGCATTAACTGCCTTCCCCTTTGTCTCTATTCTGATCTGACCCTTCATGGAATTTCGAGATCACCTCATCCAAGTTGGCCATAGGTGGTAAAGGAAAAACCCTAAATCATCTTTCAATTGATGCAATCTCCTCCCTTGATTTCCTTACCGACCTATCCCAATCCACCTTATACGTTAGGTATTTGTCAATGATGGCAATGTATGTGGCCGCATCATCTAATTGATGCTCAGAAATAGAATCATCATTTATTGGGGCATAAAAATCATTCCACGACTTCCTCAATTGTTCCAAGCTCAAGTAATTGGGCACGATCTTCCTTCTTCCTATCATAATTTTGCAGAAAGCAATGCAGCCATTATAAACCCCAGCTAGGGTATCATCAATCTGCCTCCTTTGTTTGTAAATCTTCTTCAACATTTTCTACCTAATCTCTGTAATGCTCATACCACTCCCATTGATTGAAGTTTGAGGAAGGAATACCTATCAATTTCAAATGTCCTATCCCTGTGTGTACTCCATGATAGTTCTCGCTTTTCCCATAGAGATCCATGTCTTCCTATCTTGTGCCAATGACTCAGCCTTCAACCAATCAGTCAGAGCATCCTTCCCAGTTGGTAGAATTTCCTTAATGGCCTCATTACCTTTGGTTCATAATTTCTTGCAGCCAACTCACTATGGCAAGATTGAAGCCTTCATTTTTAGCTGTAATGGTCTCTTGAGGTAGCGATTCACAGCCAAATCAAAGGGTTAATGGATCATAGGCTTCATAATTCTCCAAGCATTCCCTCGAGATTTTCATTCTTTCTTCAACTCATGCTTATTCGGTTTCTTCTCAAATTTCCTTACTCCATGACTGCACTAGAACCCTCATAATCTTCAATATCCTGTTCCACAGAAGTAGGCCCCAAGTTGAAAGTCTGCACATTATAATCCTTTCCAGCCACATTATCTCTATTTTTATTTGGAGCAAGGGTGGCAATGTGAAAAACTCTATTATGAGCTTCATCTCTTTCAATCTTTGAGATAACCCTAGCCTTCTTTTTACCTTTATCTTTTCCAATTTTGACTAGTAGTGCATCCCAATTTTGCCGTGAGTTCACCCATTTGCCTTCTCTGTTTTCCTATTGTCTGTTGATGAACCTTCACTGCTTCCTCTTTTTAGAGGTGACTAATCCTCTCGCTCAAATGCATCAAGATAAGCCACCAGCGAGATCAGATACTCTTTCAATTTCAACGCAAAGATCACTCTCATGGGCCCCTTTCTCCCTCGCATCCCGGATGATCCTCACCATTCTCTCGCCTACCTCGTTTGCTTCTTTGAGCTTCATGAGCAGACGACATCACCAGCAGAAACCACCGAATGGACTCAACCTTGGGCACACTATCCCTAGGAGAAGGAGTCCTAGACCTCCTTGTATATACCTTGGACTTCTCTTCTGAACTTTCAACATTTACCACTAGTGGGGCAACTTCTTCCCCTCCTACATTGGAGCTTGCCTTCTTTGACAATTTTATGATTCTCCTCCTTTTGGGTACAGAATCATCAGCCTTAGGATTCTGCCCTTCAGCCTCTTTCTGCTCAGACTTCCTAGTCCTTGTCCTCTGCTTGGCCTTTGGCTTTCTCTATTTTTCTACTTCCTGGGCCTTTGCTTCTTGAACACCTTTGATCTTGATTTTGAAAGGAGAACCCAACTTACCTTTGCCCTTAGCATCCTTCTCGGTAGATTCTTCAGAGGTGGAGTGGGGATCCAAATCTCCCATTACCGCATAGGTACACTATACACCATTATTTTCTAGCTCCCATAACTTATGCTTTAGCCACATCCTAGTGAACTTGATAACTGGATCCACCAGTTGTTTCAATTTTGTCTTTTCCTCCTCCAACCAATCCACATCACCAATTGGTTTTGTCTTTTATGGCCTCATAGGCATGATCCTAGATCAATTTTCCATCATCCTCCAATTGATCAAGAACTGCCTTTACGTTATACAATCAAACTAACTCAACTAGAAGCCAAGAGAACTTCTTCTTTCTGACCTCAAATTCATTGCTGCAGTTGGCCCAGTAGTCCTCCAAATTCACCTTGTGGCTATACTCTTTGCTGGCCTTCTTTTGAGCTTCTCCTGTAATATCAAATCTGGAGCCTCTTGGAGTGGAAAGACAAGCCAAGAGTACTCATTTCTTCCTCTGAAGCCTAGGCGGAACCAATGGAAGGACAAGCCTCTCCAGTGCCAATCCTAAAGGGGAAATCTCCACCAAATCCAGTCTTATGCTTGTCCCTCTTGACAATGGCATCAAAGTCACAGATTTTCCTAGTGACCTCCAACAGTAGAATGTGATCGGTAGGGTATCTTGGAAGTCTGTATGGAGCTATTTGGCAGCCATCAATCCGAATGTAGGAGAAAGTACGGAACTGAATAAACCATGCACCATATTTCTTGATGAGTTATTTTGATTGATCTGAAATCCTGACATGCTCTGCACCTTGAAGCAATCTAGTCATATGCATGGTGAATTCATCATTCACCCTCCTTTAGTTCAAATCTCCCAAGTGCAACTGAGGGTAAACCTCATAGATAATATATTGTCCAAAAGTGCCCCTTGTGCTCAATCCTTTGTAGGGGTGGAATCTTGCAAATGCATAGACCAAATATGAGGTCATTGTGAAGGTCTTTGTTTACAACACATTGGACAACTGCTCGTGGATTACTTGGCTAATGACCCCTACCCAATGGTACTTAATCTTCTCTTGCTCCATCCTCACAATCACATGGCACATCCAATTCTCAAACATGCCAAAAATTTTCAATCCAACCACCCTGCTGAGAAGGGTGATGGTATCATAATACTCCTTCTTGAACTTTATCCTAAATAGTTGCTTGGGTAATTTAGAATAGTGAGACTTAGGCTTCTCTAGCCAGGAATTGATAAACTGTTGTGACTTCACAATTTGTTCATTGTAGAACTCCTGAGCCGCCTTAATGTTGAATCCCACCACATGAGACCTATCTGGCATATCAAATGTTTGGACAATGGAGACATGGTTGATATTTGCCACAACCCTCCCTTGAGGACCAATAATTCTTTGTTAACCTTGATCATAGTGCCCGACACATTCAAGGACCAGGTCATAACATTGCACCATAGAAGGGAAACCAGCAACATGTGACAAGCCTGATTCCATCATGCTTCTAGCCACTAAAGGAGAATCATCTGCTGCCATTCTTCCTTTAAATTCTTCATAATCCCAGAGGCCAACATTTGTATCAGTCACTTCTGACCAAACAAAAGTCATTTTACTCTCAGGGATCTTGCTCTTAATGTCCATTTTAATCTTCTCTGCATCAAACATTGAGGACCTAGCTACTACCTTACTAGATTCAGCCTGCACTCAACTTGGAAATCATAATAAAAACCACAGGAAAGAGAATTCTAATCCATAAGAACATAGTTAGAATAAGCCTCATACAATCAAGGTGTTATTACAATTCATATAAAATTCTCTTGATAAACTTCGGGTTTCAGAACCATCCATGGAATCCTAGGTGGGGAGGAATTTCGGGAAATTTCAGGCCAGACAGATTCGAGCGGAATAATCAACAAACACCTACTAACAATTAAATTTGATCATTTTCAATCAACAAACCTTATAGGAGATCACAAGATAGCATGAAATAATAATAAAATGCATTGAAAATCACTAACACATCATGCTACTCCATATTTCCTTACATTCCACTCAATTTCATGAAAATCCGCTAGAGACAGATTTTCACGGAGGCAGAGACACTTCGCAAAATCTGGCGTCAGCGGAAATCCGTGGAATTGTCTCAGCTCGCCAAAAGTCTGTCATCTCATTGAGAAGTCTTGGTGACTTCCGGGAGGTCACACCGAAGTTGGATGTCATTGGATGAGGTTTCACTAAAATTAGGTGTTTTCGGTGTAACGTCTCGCCGATGAGGGGGAGTCTCAGCGAAGCAAATGGATGTTTCGGCAATAGATTTTGAATTCGGCTAGAGGTCTTGTCAACTACATAATGTTTTGCCGACATGGAGTCTCATCGGTATAACCTCTGGCCAACAACATGTGATCTCCCCGAAAGAAGATCTGAGCTCGCTAAGAAAGGAAGGATTTGTCATGAAGTCTCGGCGACCGTTGGTAGTCTCGCTGAGGCGGCCGGTGTCAAAGTAAAGTCTCACTGAAAGCGAAGGTCTCAACAAGATTTTTGAGCTTGCCGAAAGGTCTCACCGACCAAGCAGGGTCTCCCCAGCTGAAATGAAGGGAGATCAACAAGAGTGGAATGCGCTCGATGAAAGGTCTCGCTGAAGGATGGAGGTCTCAGCGATGGAAAAGAATATCGGTATGACTAATGGAGCCCACTATGACCTCTTTCCAATGAATGTTTGTCCTTCTGAGGGTGTATATGATAGCGATAATTTTATTGCTCCTCACCAAATTTCAGGAAAATTCGCCAGAGATGGATTATCCCAAAGGAACGAGAAATCCCGAACTGAGGCCAAAAGTTAGATTGCAACATGAAATCACGATTTCACACACAGCATCTCATTAATCATGAATTTCAACGATTTAAGCTTAGGGAAACTTATGAATGGACCTTCAAAATATTTTCTTTGCATTCTAGGCCCATTTGAGAGAAAACTAAAGATGAATGGAAATTCCCTAGGTTTAAACCCTATACATCCACCATTAACACATAGGAAAACCTATGATTCAGGTAATTCAAATACCGACACCATACTAGGGAAAAAAATCGTGACTCTCAACTAAGTTCACCAAAATGAAAACAGACCAACAAACTCAGAAATTACTTGGGAGATCATAAATTAATCAATGCTACACAACCCTAGTCATGAAGTGATCAAATATTCAGGAATTCAAGTCCCAGAAGCTCTTATAACATCAACGCGCTATCCATAATCATCAATTCAAAGCAAAGCAATCAAACACATACCATTATAAATCGAAAATCGATCCCAGAATCAGCAAATGCGAAGAGAATGGTTTCCACAAAGAACAGGGGAAAGAATGCACAAGAAATCGCCACTAAATCGATCAATTCAAACCCAAACGCCCCAAAAACCCAACCAATAATTCGCAAGAAAGCACTCCTCAACTCAAACAATGGCAAATAGTAAGCATGATAGCATAAAAGACCTCAAAAATCAAGTTAAATACATCCTTCAAAGCATGTACGAAGTCATTAATGCAATCGATAAGACAGTCAGAAAACCCGGGAATCCGACAATAGGGCGGAATCCAGGAAAATCCGGCCCACGCGTAAATCCGCGAATACCGAAAATCTCTAAACAACAGGGTCCAGCTAGAGTCCAAGCAAGATCCAAGAAAATCCGACCAGGGTAGAAAATCCTGAACCCGAGTACAAACCCGAAATTTATCCAGAACTTAGGATTTTCAATGAATAACCCAGGGGAGACACTTAGGCAATCAAAATAAACATTTTAGCACATGCCTAAATAAGATAAACCTCAAAATGAAAGGGCCAAAATACCAAAACCAAAATAGAAAGAGGGCCCCTGCTTTCAACGAGGCGTGTGTGTGAAAACTACACAACAAAAGGTAGGTCTCTCAACAAGCCTCACGATGGTAAGAAAACTTATCAATAAATAGTCAAACACTCTATTATGATACTGTTGGATATCATAAAGCGGTGTGAAAGAGATAAACATGACAATCAAATGTCAAGTTCTTTGCACAATCAAGGGAAAGGATAGTTAAGAGATAGTCTAATAAAAAGTGTTTGGTGTTTTCAAGGGTTATATAATGGTTGGGGTTAAGGCATGGTTGAAACTTGAATTCAATTGGGAAACTCTTATCCTTCTGCAACTCTGCATAGACATTATTTTCAAAGTATTTAATTTAAGATTATTTCCCAAAGAGTGGACAGTGTATGGGGAACACATAGAACTATTATATGACACTTGGCCATCTCATTCTAGAATAATATGACACATTTTAGATTAGAAATGAATGCATGACACATTGCAAGATAAGAGGAAAACTTTGAAAATGTTGGAGGTTTTTTTAGGAGCTTGTATGCATTTCACCCACATTACAGGCATCTGTGTTGCTATCACAAATCTCCAGGTGTATTGAATATCACCCTTATTAAATTCTTATCAAAAATTTACATGCACAAATGATAGAAATCATAATAAAATAGGGATTACTTGAATATGGATGTTTTCTTTGGAAGTTTTATATTGTGTTGTGGTAGCTTGTATAAAAAAAGGAAATGGTGAGAATGTACCCAACATTTGTTGTTTCACGTCAAGTACATAATATTAGAAGTGCTACTAGAAACTTTATGATATAGCATGGGCATTCAATCTTTGTGTTTCAAATATTACAACTACTCTGATGGTTGTCGAAACAAGTTTTAGTTTTGATAAAGTTATTGTTGAAGAAGAGGGCCCTACATTGGTATAGTAAAGGGATCGATATTGATTAGAGTTTTATTTTAGACCTTTGGAGTCAAAAAGTGTCCTCTGTGGAACTTTCAAGAATATTTTTGTGGTTTTTATGGTTTATTTCAATTATGGCTTGCCACTTATATGCAGAGGTTATGATTTCACATCTTGTGGAACGTGTTCGTATTTTGCATGGTCCTGAGGCCTTGGATCTATTAGGATTTTTGTGGTATTGAGGATCATTGGATCAACATATTATGTAGTTATGATAGAAAACTATAGACTGGATTTTCAAGAGGAGGGTATTGTTAAACGTATTCATTGTCTATGTGTGTTGTGACACTTTTTCTTCAACATGAGCAACAGGAGTGATGGATTTAAGTATACTAAGTGCATATTCTAATCCTTTTGAGGTTGCAACTCACATCTTTCCAAAAAAATTCATTCTTACCATTGACCCAGACAGTGCGGTGAGATCCAAAGCATTTGAGGCAATTCATATAATTTTGCAAATTATGAAGCAACACCATGAGAAGGTAAATATTGGTGAATCAAATATAAACAATGGAATATCACTAGAAATTGGTAATGGAAGTTTGCTTGGTTGGGAAATGATTTATTTGACAAGGTGAAAGGCTTTGAACAAGCTCTAATTTCTTCTTCCAATTCAGTTGTAGCTCCAGCAGACCATTCTACCTTATCTTCTAAATCTCAGCTTCAAATGTTTCTAAAAACTCTGAAACTTTGACTGTTTGACTAAAGAAAGAACATAGGAAATACAAAGAATGGGATTTTTGGGTGCTTACATGAAATATATTATGAGTGTTCTCATGGCTGGGATAGGGATAGAGATTGTGACTAAAACTATGAGGTTGATCATGACCGTGTGCCATTGTTGAGGAAACCTTTACAGTCGCATATGGTTTTGGCATTGCAAATTATAGAGAGAGCCTCAATAGGAACATGGATTGGTTAAAATGATGCTTCTCAACTACTACTATTTGTCAAAGTATTGGAAGTGTGAGAGTGCCCACTATATTTTGTGGCATTCTAGGGTTTCGCCCTTCTCATTGGATTGTTTCTACTATGGGTGTTGTGCAGACGACTCAATGTTCAAAATGCTAATGAAGCACTTATTTGCAATGATAGTGAGGAAGATAAACACAATCCCAAGTTTAGTGAAGGGGGTGATCCTCTTCTTCATATGGAAATTCAAGAACATGGGAAATTATTGATGTAGTAATGTGGAAACCATAAAAACATAAATTACCTCGCATAATCCTCATGTGTTGTATTTTTCATAACATCATAATTGATCAAGGAGGCAATTTGCATGCAGATGTTCCTTTATCCCATTATCATGATGGAGGTTGCAACCAACAATTCTGTTTGTTTGTAGATAGAAATTCCCAAATGTTTAGATATCATCTATCCAAGAGCCTACCATGGAGAGTATATGAATGAGTTCCTTGGCCCGCAACTTTCAACTGTTTAGTGCTATTTTTTGTTGAAATCTTTTATTTTTGTTTACATTTTTTTTATTTTTGTTTACTGATGTTGTCAGCCTTCCCCTATGTTTTTTGAATGTATTTTATATTCATTAAGTTATGAAGCCACACTCGTACCTAATTCCCCACTAGAAAAACTAGTGTCAAATTCATTATTGGGGAGGATGGGTAGAGAAATGATATATGTTACTTGGAAAATGGCAGCAATATATCATAGTCAAGAAAACCATGGCATGAGGAACAAGCATAAGATCATCCTACACTAAATTTGTAGATATTGTGACTCCTGTCTAGATTTTTCCTTATGACACTAACACATACAAGGTGTCACCCTATCGTGTTGGAGGAAATGGTTTCATTGATGATGATATGAGAAGGGGTTGGCCTCCAAGACATAGTGAGAAAGTTTTCTTAATTCACAAAAGGTGGGAAAATTATGCTTCAAGAAGAAATCATAGATGTTGACTAGTATTCTAATTTCAAGCCTATAACAAATAGAGAGGGTGCTAAAATATTGGCTTAGTGGTGGTGTAATGCCT
>VDFB02199186.1:0-15186 GCA_007258455.2 Sequoia sempervirens | reverse complement strand
TGGGGTTAAAAGCATAATCAATTTGAACAACATAATCTTGACAATAAGCCTGGTCTAATTCAACTCTTCTGGCAAGGAGTGTTGGTTTGAGATTGATTTCCATATTTTCAATTTTTACTTCTGGTCTCCATCTGGCTTCAAGAGGATATAATTCAATCCTAGGGAAACGATATCCTGTTCTTGGATAATGCACCAAGTATTGAATCATACAATCATATATCGTACTTATCAATTGTGGATATAATAGATTCAGGAATTCTTCCATATCAGGATTGAATCTGGCACCAACAATATCAGCATATTCTTCAAAAGTATCCTAATCAAAACTTATACGAGTGATGAAACCAAATTTTAGTCCTTTTAATAAATTCATCTTACTTTGTTTTGACCAGTTCATACCAAACAACCCTTTGATGCGGATATGGATAGAATTGTTTCCACACCAATACTTGATTGGAGCTCTTGCTAAACCAAAGCATTCTTTGAATTCTTCTTCTTCATCTGAATCTATTAATCCTTGGTCATGATGATAGTGAATTAAATTTTTTATATTTTGAAGCCATTTATTCAAGACATATGATTCCAACAAAATAATAATTATTTCTTTGGGAAGAGTAGGAAGAGTGATCATGTTTCCATTACCATAATTTACCATGTACATGGCAACACCATATGGTCTATACCAATCTGGAGAATTAAACTCAAGATCAGTATATATGGAACCTGCAAGTTCTCTGGTCAGGGCATCAGCTAATGGATTATTCTCACCTTTTATCCATTCAATATCAAAGTCATAACTCAGAAATTCAAAATACCACCTAGCAATTCTACCCTGAGCAATATCCTTATTAGGTTTCTTTTTAAGCAGGCTTCTCATGGTTTGACTGTCAGTTCTTACTATGAATTTTACTGGCTTGAGAAAGATCTTGAATTTCTCTATTCCTTTTTTAACTGCCAGTATCTCCTTTTCATAAATATGATATCTGCTTTCTGTGTCTGTGAAAGTTCCATAGCGATAACCACAGATATTTTGCTTTCCATTTCCTTCTTCCTGTATCAACACGGCTGACCAAGTATTGTCAGAAGCATCAGTGTATAAAAACAAAGGTAAATCAGAAGCAGGAATTTGCAGGGATGGCAAATATTGGCATTTTGCCTTAATTCTTTGGACTACCTCTGTAGCTTCTAGAGACCATCCTTCTTGGCCTTCTTTTAGATGAGATTGGATGACTCGGCGATCTTCAGCTAAACCTTTATAGAAAGGAGAGACATAATTTAAACATCCCAAGAATCTCTGAAGTTGTTTCTTGTCTTGTAGTATATCTGGGAATTCCTAGATCCTCTGTAAGATGTGTGTCTAAAGTTGGATTTTTCCATTATTTAGATGTAAACCAAGGAAATCAATTTGGATTTGTCCAATCACCATATTTTTAGTTGTTAAGCATATCCCATGTTTTTTGATGGCTGCATAAAGTTCCTCAAGATGCTGCGAATGGTCAGTGACTGAATCAGAGAAAATAAGGATATCATCAATATAGACAGCACAAAAATATTTCAGGTGTCTTAATGCTTGATCCATGCATCTTTGGAAATATGCAGGAGCAGTACATAAACCAAATGGCATAACATTCCATTCATACAATCCTTGTGGAACAGAGAATGTTGTCTTGTATCTGTCTGATTCTTTTACCTTAATTTGCCAGAATCCTGATTTACAGTCAAACTTTGAGAAGATCTTCTTAGTGGCGGCTCTTCTAATTAAATCAGTGCTAAATGGTATGGGATAGTTAAATGGAAGGATAATGTCATTAAGAGGTTTGTAATTGATACATAATCTCTTTTTCCCTCTTACCTGTTCTGCTCTTTTATTTACCAAGAATGCTGGACATGCAAATGGACTTTTACTGGGGCGGATGAAATGCCCATCAAGTAGTTCTTGCAGCTGTTCATCCATTTCTTTTGTTTCTTTTGGACTCATTAGATAGGCTGGCTCATGTGGAATGACTGATTGGCATTCTGGCCTAATCTGTATTTCACATTCTTCATGATCTTGGGACCAGAACTGTAGAGGGTTCATGCTGCAACAATCTGTCTCAAATCTCTGTCTAATTTCACTAAACACTTCTGGAATCTTTTCTGCTAGTTCTTTCATTGACTCTTTTTGTCTCTTTTTCCCAGTATTTTCAAATTTATGATTCACAATTTTAAGTTCAGGGATTTCAATCTGTCCGTCTTCATGTCTCAAAGAGATCTTATGTTTCCAGAACTGAAGTGGCTCATATTTGGTTAGAAACAGAAAACCTAACAGAACATCATCCTCTAAATCATTGTACTCAATAAAATCAGTGATGAATATTTTACCCATAATTTCTATGTGGACATCTTGTGCATACCTTCCCATCTGAATCCTTTCTCCATTTATTGCATAACTATGTGGAAGATCAAGTCTTTCTTTCCAAAATTGGGGAGGAATGGCATTGGTTTTAGCCAATGATCTTGAAGAACCTGTATCCACAAATGCATCTAGGGGAATCTTTTTGAATCCTGGAAAATGGAAATTAATTCTGATATAATTACCATTGTTTGCAAGTAAAAGAGAGCATGAATTTTCCCTTGTTTTATCAATAAGGCTATTGCTGCTACTACTGGCTTCTGATTCTTCTTCTGAAGCAGATTCTTTGTCAGACTCATCTTGTTGGTCTGCTTTGAATAAAATATCTTTAATTTCTCCCACTTCACAAGAGAGATTTCTTATTTCTTTGTGCTGAGTTTTGAGCAATCTTTTTAAATCTGCAACATCATTCATTAGTAAATCAAATTTCTTAAAGATTGCAATGACATCAGTGTCAATATCAGAAGCTTTCGGTTTAGAAGAAGATTTTCCTTTTCCTTTTCTTTGCCATGGAGGGATCTTGTATCCATGATCTATTTCTTTTTCAACCCCTTTTGAAGGTTTTTTCTGTAATTTAAGCTGCTTTTCTACCTCAGTCTTATCTGACTCTAAGGTTTTCAGCTTTGCCAAGTGTTGGTGGACAACTCTCTTTCTTTCTTCCTTTGTTCCTGCCATTTTGTAAGGATCTTTGGATTTTTCAATCTGAATCTGAACCTTGAGATCTTGTAGAGTATTCTTAAGAAGTGAGGTTAGAAAATCCTCATCTGGGTCTGAGCTCTCTGATTCAGGGTCAGACAAATTCTGCATATGTTTATGACGATCCTTTACATCTTTGAATTTTAACATGAAACTAGAATCAGGAACAACTTCAACTAATTCATACAGATCTTGTAATTCTGTAATATTGCTACTATTAACAACTTCCCATCTTGGGTTATTTTGTTCAAACATTGCATAAATCTTTGTGCTAGGATTTAATTTCTTAGGACAGTTAGTAGCATAATGAGGTCCTTTACAAATAAAACACTTAATTCCTTTGGGGACCTTATTAGTTCTTTTTCTTAGCAAATACGGAGGCATTTTATGAAATTTCCTTCTTTTGTAGGGAACTGCTCTATATTTCTTTTTGTGTCCATATTTACCATGCTTGCTGCATCTAAAAGTGTATTCTCCTTCATGATGTTTTGTCCGAGAACACCTTTTACATCTGCATTTCCTACCACAACCCCTTTTCTTAAACTGTTTGAGTTGCTGGAAATCTTTGAGTTGATTAATTGGAGGAAGATCACAAAATTCTTTTAAATTACATGTGTAGTTGTATTCTTCCTTATTGAGTTGGAGAGCACCCAACAAACATTGCTTTTCCAACTTATATCTGATCAACCTTTTTATTGTAGGGAAACTCACATCATCAAGCTGTTTGTGCTCCTTTCTGATTATATAATCTTGTGCCCATGCACCTAAACCACAGGGTAGAGAGTTCAGGTAATATTGCTTTGTGGTTAGATCATGCATTTTATTTGTTGCAACCATATAAGATTCAAACATGCAGTTGTATTCATCAAATTTGGCAAGATTTTTAAGCTTCATAGATTGTAGAATCTTATTGGCTTCTAGGGCTTGATTAGAAATGTCATCACAGAAAAGATCTGTTAATAGCCATTTGAACTCATCAAATCCAGCTTGAAATATATCATCTTTTCCCAAATTTTTAGGATCCACTAGAATGGGATCTATTGATTGAGCAGGAATGTTTTTAGGCATTGGGCCTTGGTCTGGCAAATTATTCCACCAGTTTCTCAATTTTCCAGACATAAGCCTTACAGCATAAAGAACCTTTGCAGGTTTTGTCCATGAACCACTTCTTTCAAACAAATTTTCCAATGTGTCAGTCCATGTACAGATGGCTTCATATGGATTAACTAATTTATCAATGTTTAAGATATAACCACTGGATGCATAAGGTCGCATCTGCTCAGGCTTGAGGTTCTCTGTGACTGGTTCTTGCATTTCAATATCCATGTTTAACTTCTTCAATGATTCCCATGGTTCTTTTTCTTCTATTTGCTTATATCCAGAAAAATCTAAAACAATTTCCTCAAAGTCATTATTTACAGAGGAATCAAAGTCACTAGGACTGTCAGAAACATTCAAAGTATCTACATCAGAAGATTCAACATCAGATTCTTTATTTGCATAACCAGGTTCATCCATGTAGACTGGTTCTTGTTGTTCTTCATCTATTCCCAATTCTACTAGCCAATCTTTGAGTGGTTCTTCTTTATTAGCCAAAGTATGCTCTTTAACCTTAGGCATAGGGACATGGGGAGTTGGCTTGTGTAAGGGTTTCCTAGAGGTTGAAGCTTTGTCTTCCCCACTATGCAGAGGTTTACTTCTTTGGATTAGAACCTTCTTTGGTTTAGGAGGTTCTACAAATTTTCCTTTTTTCTCTCTGTCTTCTTCTTCTGAACTATCCTTACCAACCTGGGATACTCTTATTTTCTTTGTAAGAATCCTTATCTTTTCTAATTTCTTAGCAACAGAGTCTAAGAGATTCTTATTCTCAATATCAGCAACCTTTCTGGAGGTTTCATTGGTCTGCTGATCAGCATAAATATTGGTAAGGTAGTTGTCTTGATGTTGTTGTGTAGAAATAATAGTTTTTACACTATTATGAACTTGAGTAACATCATAGTTGACACTGGTAATGTCATGAGACAGAGTTCCACAATAGTGTTCAACATTCTTTATAGCAGTAAAATGCCTTTGTTGATCTTCAGAGACTATTTCTATCTTATTTACAGTTTCTAAAGCCTGGTCACCACTAAATCTAATATCTACAGCCATGTCATCTATATTTTCTTGTGCAGAGATCATCCATTGTGCCATCCAATTTCTTTGGGCTTCAGAATTCTTTTGTTTCTTTCCCAGCTCTGTATGAAGTCTGGCTTAATATTTTCCCCACAATCTCCGATCAGGATTGATGACTGTGAAAGTTTCAGGAGTAGGCCATCTACCTGGTTCATAACTGATAATCTCCTGTTCCTGATTATTGAATTCCATCTTATATTTACTCTTTTTCTCAGATCCAGCCCGTGGGAGTTTTGACTTAGGTGTCTTTTCTTTCATCATGCAACTTTTCTCTCCCATTTTTGTGAGTTTGATACCTTTTCCTTTCTGATCTTGTTTTTGTTCTGTTTTTGGAGTCAGGGCAAGCTTTTGGCTTACCTGTCGAGCTAATCTATCCATAAGTTCCGGATTACTGCTGAGATCAGAGAGGGTTGCCAAAGATGCTCGGGAAGGATATGGATTTACAGATGGTTGCCTATACATGGGGAATTGGGTAGATCCTATTGATTCTTCTGGATTGTAGTCAAGATATGGCTTATTGGATGTACTTGGGAAATTGTGTGACATGGAATAAGATCGAGTGAACATGCTTGGTCGTCTACTAGTCGAAGCTTCCGGCTGTGCAAACAATGTTTCATCAGGTAATGCCTGGAGATCAATGCTGGCAAGCCTACGACTTTGTGTACGGGGTTTTTCAGAGAACACACTTCTGGAAGGAGTTGGAAGTTCTTGGAACTTTGGTTGGGACTGATTTATGAGTTTTTCAGTGACAGGGAAACCTATATCAAAGCCAGTTGAATCAATATGTCTACCAAAGTCATCAACATTTGTATTTGCTTCCATATAACTTACCCCAGCTGAAAATTTGGAAGGAGGAAAAACAGTATTAAGTAATCTATACACACATCGACCACCTATAGTGGCATACACAGAATCTGGTTGTAGGATGACGCCTTTAACTTGTAACAAAAGACAAAATGCAGATTGAACATATTTGTCATCAAGGTTTATGGTGAAGTTGGGTCTGACAGACATGCGGGCATCTCCACCTTTTTCTTCATCAGAAGATTTCACGAGACGACCTCGGAATTGGCCTATGACAGCTTGATCCCAGATTCTACAACGAGTGTCTATAAGACTAGCAAAGTATTCTGCTCCTATATCATAGTTGAAATGTGGATGTAAAATTATGTCAACTAAAGAGAAATGCACATGGAAGAAACCCTTTGCTTTCCATCTCTTTATGTCATCAGGAAGTAAGAATGGCAAATAGACTGGACAAATACCAACACCAGAAACCCTAAGATTTATCTCTGATTGCCGCACAGAATTCATCATTTTCGCCTTTATGCCTTTCTTAGGATATAAATCAGATATCTTAACATTTGGAAACTTAAAATTACCATTTTCATCTACGAGCTCTTCTTTATCTTGAAAGTGATTATGGATAATAGAAGAAAGAGAACTGGTTGCATGCATTGAGCGTTGGCTAGCCATGATGGAGAAGTGAGAACTTACTTGATTTCGCTAATCCTTTGGATGCTACATTTTCCGTCTTACTGCTCACCCTTCACACGCCTATCCTTTGGCTTCAACACGGGATTTACGGTCTTACTGCGGGTCCACAGCTACTTGAGACAGCTAATTTCGTTCAGAACCAAAGTTTCCATGAAATGGCTGACAGAACTTAATGAAGCAAGAGTTTTTCCAAAGTCCAGACCACTACCAAGACTATAACGATTATAACACAGACTATTTTGACAAAGATTCCAAAACCAGATGAACAATAAATACTTGAATATGTATCCTGGGTTTGCATTTCAAGGTCAGGCATTGTATTCATAAATAACAAATCAATATGAAATGGCTCTGATACCAATATGTGGAATAATAATTTATATGTGGATATGTGGAAAACAAAGATTTCTATTAATTATATCATGTGCAACTTACATTCAACAAGCATTCAGGTTCTAATCATCTAGATCACTCTAGGCGCAGGAGACAGCATAAGTCTAAGATGCAAACTAAGGACCTTTTTTCTAAACAATAGACTCCAATCCTAGACCACTCATGCCAAGAATGAGGCATCCTCAACAATTTAAAGGAGAGGCTGAGCTTGTTACCTCACGGAATTTTACAATTAATTTGGAATCCATCCATATGCTTTTGACACGCGGTCTCACTTGTATCTAGCCCTTTGGAAAAGGGCACTTCCCATTGTTGTACTTGGAAGGGTGCCCTATGATTTCTTAGAAGAAATTCCAAAAAAAGTTTGCTTGACTATCAAGAACACCCAAAAAGAATTTAAAATTAATTATATTTATAAAAAAATTGTTGACTCTTATTTTAAAACTTTGAAAAAAATTTACCTTATCTAAACTTTTGAATATGAATTCATCCAACGTATCTTTTTTAAATGTAATATAAAAAAATACTAATTTTCCAAATATCTTTAATCCATCAAACTATGTTGAACACTTGAATACACAATTCGAAGAGTATTGACAAATAATTGGAGAAATTAAAGAACTACGATAGTCAATGGAGAAATAATATTCTTGCTAGGGTAGACAGAAAAGACGCTTTTGGGGTGGTCATGGCTGCACGTTTCCATTAAAAAAATGAACAAGACAATTTGTAAATGCACATAAGCTTGATTTTTACCCTTGTTCACTCCCTCTCTCCCATCTAACTTTAACCCTAAACCCTAAACCCTCTTACCTCCTACCTCTATTCTCTCCCATTCACCCCTGCTTTTGAAAGTCTCTCTCTTTCGCTAGCTACAAAGGACAAGCTGCAGAAGGGGAGAGCAAGCAGAAGACGTGGAAAACGTAGCAGCCAAAGGATTAGCAAAATCAAGTAAGTTCTCATTTCTCCATCATGGCTAGTCAGCGCTCAATGCATGCAAGCAGTTCTCTTTCTTCTGTTATCCATAATCACTTCCAAGATAAAGAAGAACTCGTAGACGAATATGGTAATTTTAAGTTTCCAGATGTTAAGATATCTGATTTATATCCTGAGAAAGGCATAAAGGAAAAAATGATGAATTTTGTGCAACAATCAGAGATAAATCTTAGGGTTTCTGGTGTTGGTATTTGTCCAGTCTATTTTCCATTTTTACTTCCTGAAGACATCAAGCGATGGAAAGGAAAGGGTTTCTTCCATGTGTATTTTTCTTTAGTTGACATTATTCTACATCCTCATTTCAACTATGATATAGGTGCTGAATTGCTAAGGTCTTATATAGACTCATTGTAGAATTTGGGATCAAGTCGCTCTTTTTGTTACAAGTTAAAGGTGTCATCCTACAACCAGATTCTATGTATGCCACTATAGGTGGTCGATGTGTGTATAGATTACTTAATACTATTTTTCCTCCTAAATTTTCTGCTGGGGTAAGTTATACGAAAGAAAATACAAATGTTGATGACTTTGGTAGACATATAGATTCAACTGGCTTTGATATAGGTTTCCCTGTCATTGAAAAACTCATAAATCAGTCCCAACCAAAGTTCCAAGAACTTCCAACTCCTTCCAGAAGTGTGTTCTCTGAAAAACCCCGTACACAAAGTCGTAGGCTTGCCAGCATTGATCTCCAGGCATTACCTGATGAAACATTGTTTGCACAGCCGGAAGCTTCGAATAGTAGACGACCAAGCATGTTCACTCGATCTTATTCCATGTCACACAATTTCCCAAGTACATCCAATAAGCCATATCTTGACTACAATCCAGAAGAATCAATAGGATCTACCCAATTCCCCATGTATAGGCAACCATCTGTAAATCCATATCCTTCCCGAGCATATTTGGCAACCCTCTCTGATCTCAGCAGTAATCCGGAACTTATGGATAGATTAGCTCGACAGGTAAGCCAAAAGCTTGCCTTGACTCCAAAAACAGAACAAAAACAAGATCAGAAAGGAAAAGGTATCAAACTCACAAAAATGGGAGAGAAAAGTTGCATGATGAAAGAAAAGACACCTAAGTCAAAACTCCCACGGGCTGGATCTGAGAAAAAGAGTAAATATAAGATGGAATTCAATAATCAGGAACAGGAGATTATTAGTTATGAACCAGGTAGATGGCCTACTCCTGAAACTTTCATAGTCATCAATCCTGATCGGAGATTGTGGGGAAAATATGAAGCCAGACTTCATACAGAGCTGGGAAAGAAACAAAAGAATTTTGAAGCCCAAAGAAATTGGATGGCACAATGGATGATCTATGCACAAGAAAATATAGATGACATGGCTGTAGATATTAGATTTAGTGGTGACCAGGCTTTAGAAACTGTAAATAAGATAGAAATAGTCTCTGAAGATCAACAAAGGCATTTTACTGCTATAAAGAATGTTGAACACTATTGTGGAACACTGTCTCATGACATTACCAGTGTCAACTATGATGTTACTCAAGTTCATAATAGTGTAAAAACTATTATTTCTACACAACAACATCAAGACAACTACCTTACCAATATTTATGCTGATCAGCAGACCAATGAAACCTCCAGAAAGGTTGCCGATATTGAGAATAAGAATCTCTTAGACTCTGTTGCTAAGAAATTAGAAAAGATAAGGATTCTTAAAAAGAAAATAAGAGTATCCCAGGTTGGTAAGGATAGTTCAGAAGAAGAAGACAGAGAGAAAAAAGGAAAATTTGTAGAACCTCCTAAACCAAAGAAGGTTCTAATCCAAAGAAGTAAACATCTGCACAGTGAGGAAGACAAAGCTTCAACTTCTAGGAAACCTTTACACAAGCCAACTCCCCATGTCCCTATGCCTAAGGTTAAAGAGCATACTTTGGCTAATAAAGAAGAACCACTCAAAGATTGGCTAGCAGAATTGGGAATAGATGAAGAACAACAAGAACCAGTCTACATGGATGAACCTGGTTATGCAAATAAAGAATCTGATGTTGAATCTTCTAATATAGATACTTTGAATGTTTCTGACAGTCCTAGTGACTCTGATTCCTCTGTAAATAATGACTTTGAGGAAATTGTTTTAGATTTCTCTAGATATAAGCAAATAGAAGAAAAAGAACCATGGGAATCATTGAAGAAGTTAACCATGGATATTGAAATGCAAGAACCAGTCACAGAGAACCTCAAGCCTAAGCAGATGCGACCTTATGCATCTAGTGGTTATATCTTAAACATTGATAAATTATTTAATCCATATGAAGCCATCTGTACATGGACTGATACATTGGAAAATTTGTTTGAAAGAAGTGGTTCATGGACAGAACCTGCAAAGGTTCTTTATGCTGTAAGGCTTATGTCTGGAAAATTGAGAAACTGGTGGAATAATTTGCCAGACCAAGGCCCAATGCCTAAAAACATTCTTGCTCAATCAATAGATCCCATTCTAGTGGATCCTAAAAATTTGGGAAAAGATGATATATTTCAAGCTAGATTTGATGAGTTCAAATGGCTATTAACAGATCTTTTCTGTGATGACATTTCTAATCAAGCCCTAGAAGCCAATAAGATTCTACAATCTATGAAGCTTAAAAATCTTGCCAAATTTGATGAATACAACTGCATGTTTGAATCCTATATGGTTGCAGCAAATAAAATGCATGATCTAACCACAAAGCAATATTACCTGAACTCTCTACCCTGTGGTTTAGGTGCATGGGCACAAGATTATATAATCAGAAAGGAGCACAAATAGCTTGATGATGTGAGTTTCCCTACAATAAAAGGGTTGATTAGATATAAGCTGGAAAAGCAATGTTTGTTGGGTGTTGTCCAACTCAATAAGAAAGAATACAACTACACATGTAATTTAAAAGAATTTTGTGATCTTCCTCCAATTAATCAACTCAAAGATTTCCAGCAACTCAAACAGTTTAAGAAAAGGGGCTGTGGTAGGAAATGCAGATGTAAAAGGTGTTCTCAGACAAAACATCATGAAGGAGAATACACTTTTAGACATAGCAAGCATGGTAAATATGGACACAAAAAGAAATATAGAGCAGTTCCCTATAAAAGAATAAAATTTCATAAAATGCCTCTGTATTTGCTAAGAAAAAGAACTATTAAGGTCCCCAAAGGAATTAAGTGTTTTATTTGTAAAGGACCTCATTATGCAACTAACTGTCCTAAGAAATTAAATCCTAGCACAAAGATTTATGCAATGTTTGAACAAAATAACCTAGGATGGGAAGTTGTTGATAGTAGCAATATTATAGAATTACAAGATCTGTATGAATTAGTTGAAGTTGTTCCTGATTCTAGTTTCATGTTAAAATTCAAAGATGTAAAGGATCGTCATAAACATATGCAGAATTTCTCTGACCCTGAATCAGAGAGCTCAGACCCAGATGAGGATTTTCTAACCTCACTTCTTAAGAATACTCTACAAGATCTCAAGGTTCAGATTCAAATTGAAAAATCCAAAGATCCTTACAAAATGGCAGGAACAAAGGAAGAAAGAAAGAGAGTTGTCCACCAACACTTGGCAAAGCTGAAAACCTTAGAGTTAGATAAGACTGAGGTAGAAAAGCAGCTTAAATTACAGAAAAAACCTTCAAAAGGGGTTGAAAAAGAAATAGATCATGGATACAAGATCCCTCCATGGCAAAGAAAAGGAAAAGAAAAATCTTCTTCCAAATCAAAAGCTTCTGACCTTGACACTGATGTCATTGCAATCTTTAAGAAATTTGATTTACTAATGAATGATGTTGCCGATTTAAAAAGATTGCTCAAAACTCAGCACAAAGAAATAAGAAATCTCTCTGCTGAAGTGGGAGAAATTAAAGATATTTTATTCAAAGCAGACCAACAAGCTGAGTCTGAAAAAGAATCTGCTTTGGAGGAAGAATCAGAAGCCAGCAGTAGCAACAATAGCCTTATTGATAAAACAAGGGAAAAGTCATGCTCTCTTTTACTTGCAAACAATGGTAATTATATCAGAATTAATTTCCATTTTCCAGGATTCAAAAAGATTCCCCTAGATGCATTTGTGGATACAGGTTCTTCAAGATCATTGGCTAAAACCAATGCCATTCCTCCCCAATTTTGGAAAGAAAGACTTGATCTTCCACATAGTTATGCAATAAATGGAGAAAGGATTCAGATGGGAAGGTATGCACAAGATGTCCACATAGAAATTATGGGTAAAATATTCATCACTGATTTTATTGAGTACAATGATTTAGAGGATGATGTTCTGTTAGGTTTTCTGTTTCTAACCAAATATGAGCCACTTCAGTTCTGGAAACATAAGATCTCTTTGAGACATGAAGACGGACAGATTGAAATCCCTGAACTTAAAATTGTGAATCATAAATTTGAAAATACTGGGAAAAAGAGACAAAAAGAGTCAATGAAAGAACTAGCAGAAAAGATTCCAGAAGTGTTTAGTGAAATTAGACAGAGATTTGAGACAGATTGTTGCAGCATGAACCCTCTACAGTTCTGGTCCCAAGATCATGAAGAATGTGAAATACAGATTAGGCCAGAATGCCAATCAGTCATTCCACATGAGCCAGCCTATCTAATGAGTCCAAAAGAAACAAAAGAAATGGATGAACAGCTGCAAGAACTACTTGATGGGCATTTCATCCGCCCCAGTAAAAGTCCATTTGCATGTCCAGCATTCTTGGTAAATAAAAGAGCAGAACAGGTAAGAGGGAAAAAGAGATTATGTATCAATTACAAACCTCTTAATGACATTATCCTTCCATTTAACTATCCCATACCATTTAGCACTGATTTAATTAGAAGAGCCGCCACTAAGAAGATCTTCTCAAAGTTTGACTGTAAATCAGGATTCTGGCAAATTAAGGTAAAAGAATCAGACAGATACAAGACAACATTCTCTGTTCCACAAGGATTGTATGAATGGAATGTTATGCCATTTGGTTTATGTACTGCTCCTGCATATTTCCAAAGATGCATGGATCAAGCATTAAGACACCTGAAATATTTTTGTGCTGTCTATATTGATGATATCCTTATTTTCTCTGATTCAGTCACTAACCATTTGCAACATCTTGAGGAACTTTATGCAGCCATCAAAAAACATGGGATATGCTTAACAGCAAAAAAGATGGTGATTGGACAAATCCAAATTGATTTCCTTGGTTTACATCTAAATAATGGAAAAATCCAACTTCAGACACACATCTTACAGAGGATTCAGGAATTCCCAGATATACTACAAGACAAGAAACAACTTCAGAGATTCTTGGGATGTTTAAATTATGTCTCTCCTTTCTATAAAGGTTTAGCTGAAGATCGCCGAGTCATCCAATCTCATCTAAAAGAAGGCAAAGAAGGATGGTCTCTAGAAGCTACAGAGGCAGTCCAAAGAATTAAGGCAAAATGTCAATATTTGCCATCCCTGCAAATTCCTGCTTCTGATTTACCTTTGTTTTTATACATTGATGCTTCTGACAACACTTGGTCAACTGTGTTGATACAGGAAGAAGGAAATAGAAAGCAAAATATCTGCGGTTATCGCTCTGGAACTTTTACAGACACAAAAAGCAGATATCATATTTATGAAAAGGAGATACTGGCAGTTAAAAAAGGAATAGAGAAATTCAAGATCTTTCTCAAGCCAGTAAAATTCATAGTAAGAACTGACAGTCAAGCCATGAGAAGCCTGCTCAAAAAGAAACCTAATAAGGATATTGCTCAAGGTAGAATTGCTAGGTGGTATTTTGAATTTCTGAGTTACGACTTTGACATTGAATGGATAAAAGGAGAGAATAATCCACTAGCTGACACCCTGACCAGAGAACTTGTAGGTTCCATATATACTGATCTTGAGTTTAATTCTCTAGATTGGTATAGACCAGATGGTGTTGCCATGTATATGGTAAATTATGGTAATGGAAACATAATCACTCTTCCTACTCTTCCCAAA
The DNA here is from genome assembly GCA_007258455.2 of Sequoia sempervirens. Lineage (NCBI taxonomy): Eukaryota > Viridiplantae > Streptophyta > Pinopsida > Cupressales > Cupressaceae > Sequoia > Sequoia sempervirens. The sequence goes on along the minus strand of VDFB02199186.1, from coordinate 1,056 downwards.
GAAATAATTATTATTTTGCTGGAATCATATTTCTTGAATAAATGGCTTTGAAATATGCAAAATTTAATTCACTATCATCATGACCAAGGATTAATAGATTTAGATGAAGAAGAAGAATTCAAAGAATCCTTTGGTTTAGCAAGAGCTCCAATCAAGTATTGGTGTGGAAACAATTCTATCCATATCCGCATCAAAGGGTTGTTTGGTATGAACTGGTCAAAACAAAGTAAGATGAATTTGTTAAAAGGACTAAAATTTGGTTTCATCACTCGTATAAGTTTTGATCAGGATACTTTTGAAGAATATGCTGATATTGTTGGCGCTAGATTCAATCCTGATATGGAAGAATTCCTGAATCTATTATACCCACAATTGAGGAGTACAATATATGATTGTATGATTCAATACTTGGTGCATTATCCAAGAACAGGATATCATTTCCCTAGGATTGAATTATATCCTCTTGAAGCCAGATGGAGACCAGAAGTAAAAATTGAAAATATGGAAATCAATCTCAAACCAACACTCCTTGCCAGAAGAGTGGAATTAGACCAGGCCTATTCTCAAGATTATGTGGTTCAAATTGATTATGCTTTTAACCCCAGAACTGAAGATTGGGTCCGAGCATACCATGAGTTACCAGATCAATTATTAGATCCGATACCATTATGATGGCTAGCACATGGGCTTGTCAGTGCCATGATGTCACCCACGTTAAGATGTGACAACAGGATGCAACCCTGTCTTAAAAAGCAAGATCCCTGTAGCCACTTACGGGTATTAAGTGGGCCCTTCTCACTCACGGGTGTCCTAAAAGTGACTTTCTTTTCCCTCCACTATGTCAGTGTTTACGGCAGAATGCTTAACAGCTGTCTACTCCATAGTGTGGTAGGTTAGTGGGACATGTGTCAAAAGCGTATGGATGGATTCCAAATTAATTATAAAATGCCATGAGGTAACAAGCTCAACCTCTCCTTTAAATTGTTGAGGACGCCTCATTTTTGGCATGAGTTGTCTAGGATTGGAGTCTATTGTTTAGAAAGGTCCTTAGTTTGC
>VDFB02199184.1:0-12526 GCA_007258455.2 Sequoia sempervirens | reverse complement strand
GGATGACACTAAACCTAGCTGTTAAGGGAATTTTCCCAATTTGAGCTCGGTGAGGATGGTCTTGAATCCACCCTCTGTTAAGGCTAGCAAGAAAAATCTAACCCATAATCCCTAGTCTGCTCAAACCTGCCCTGCATCTAAGCCTGGAAGCTCTACTATCAAAAACCTTGTCTCTTATTCTAAAGACTCTCCTGAGTTTGAGGATTCTGGCACTAACAATAATTCATCCTCTGCTATCCTGTTGCTGGATAAAGATGTTAGAATTGTTTCCCCTGGAGCCTTCGACCTTGCAAAAAATTACTTCAATCTTGATAGGAAACCCTCTATTGACTACCTGGGTATAGCTAGGAGTAATGAGATGGACCATTTCAAAATGTCAAAATGGGTTTTTCATGAAATCAATGATCTAAAAATAAAAAATTGGGCCCTCCAGAGTGAACTAGAAGAAATGGGAGATAAGGTTTATGCATTTAGCAAGAAGAATGAAGAGCGTAAAGATCATAGTGCTAGTAAATAGACCTAGGTTAATGCGGGCAAGGACAAAAGTATTGGAATTGAATTGGAGAAAATGAAAAATACTGTGAAGATAATTGTTGAATAGAATAATAGGATGGCAAGACATAATGCCATCATTATCAATGCTATGACAGAAAAATTGGACAAAGCTCAACATCGGTCCTTGGTGGTTGACTTGGAAGAGGTGAAGGATAAAAACCAGGAAGAGGACATTGGGATTTCGAAGAGAACTAGGGCCAATCTGAAAAGAAAGGCTCCTCCTATGCCACAAATGATTCAAACATTCAAGAAAGGGGTTCAAGATATGCAGGACCTGTAGGAAAAGACTAAGTTTGTTTTGAAGACTCTGGGTTAGTTGCTGTTGGTTTTTTGGCTTGCATCCCGGCTGGTTTTTTTATTAACTTTCCTAGTATTTTGTGGTTGGCTACTGCTTTTTATGGTATTTTCCTTTCTAGCAGCTTGTTCTTTCCACTAGAATTTTTTGTCCTCTTTCTTTTGTTGTAAAATTGGTGGTTTCGGGTCCCTGTAAAACCTATTTTTTCCTTTATCAAAAACATTCAACAAACTTTTTGTGCTAGTTTTGAAAGTGTGTTTGTTCAGATGATTGTGAGCCCTTGATTATATATCAATTTGCACTCTCAACCCTTGATGGGAATCCATGATTGATGCCTCCATTTTCCTTCCATCCTGACCATTGATTGATTCTTTCAATCTTGACCATGTGTTTCATTTTTCCTATTCTAATAATTGAGCTTGCATCTATTGAATATGGATCCACCTTTTCAGAGAAAACTTATGCTATTGAAATTCACATCCATTTACAATTACATTTTATGTTTTAAAAGAATTTTAAGTTATTTTGCATGCATTTTTATCTTTTCTTCCATTAATGTCTTCCATGGTAACTTAGGTGCATCCATTTAGCATATTTTAAAATTAGGGTTTTAATCTTTCAAATCTTACATATATTTAGAATAGCTTTGCATACACTCACATTGATCATCATAAAATTTATCATGTTAAAATATATTTCATCATGTTTTACAACACATCTTTCATTGGTTTCATTAGTTTTCCTCAATAAAACTGATTGAAACAAGCTCATTATCCAAGGGATCAAGAAAGTATCACCATTCCACATCAATGAAACACCACTCTCCCAATAGGATAAGTTTCAATGTCTTAGAGTAGATGTTTATCAAGCTTTCATACTTTATAATAATAGTTTTAAAGGCTTCTTCACTTTGTTTACATTGAATGATCTTATTGGATTGATGATTAGTGGCTTAAATATGCTTTGAATCCTTATGGATCAAGTGTAGTTAACCTATGCTATCCCATCGGTCACATTTTGGCACTAGAAGGAGGGCATAGACTAATCAATCTAACAAATTTCTCTTTAGATTTTTGTTTTCCTTGTGTTTCCAGGTTCAACGATACACTTTGAGTAATATCATCGATGCACCCTAGATGTGTTACTATACAATAACACATTCAATATTCAAAACAATGATCTGTGATTAATTTGGTGACACCTTACTAATTTTTTTAATTCCTTAATTAAAATAGCGAGGATAGGTTCATTTTCAATTGTAGCATGAATTTAAAATTATCGACACATTTGATTTGGAAACACTATTAATGTCACTATTTATTGCAAAGTGACGCATCCAATTTTCTAATATAGTGATGCACTTTTAATATGGCAACACATTTGATGAAAATACAACACAATTTATTTCAACATTACTATTTACTGGTAAACAAAACTGAACTTGAATTTTGACATGCATTTTAATTTTTTTGATTTCATTTGATTGCTAACTTGTCACTAACTTCTCATTTTTGTTTTGAGGCTAACTAGTTTTGTAGGTTCGGGCAATAAAATTCAAAGTGAAGGACCATATGATCATTTCATTATATAATTATAACAAGTGTTTCGATACTTTTGGGGAAATTATAACACATTTATGATTCTTTATTTCACATTTTAGGACTAACTATATTTCCTTTGGGTTTAAAATGAATGTTCAAATTAGTTAAAACTAAACCCTCACATCCTTATTTTGCAATGTTGGTTTAAAATTGAACAAAAGAATATACACACTTCATTTGTTGCTTAAAACAAATTCATTATACTTGTTCAGGTCAAAATGAACATGTGTCTGATTTTATTATGTATGGTTGTTGTGCATATCCTCTCCCCTTGTGCTTCATGCAATTTTGGGTGAAGAGAAACACACAAGTATACTTCTCTTCTTGGAAGCACCTATCCTCTCCCTTTGAACCCTTTGGAAATCTTGGGTGACAAAATGCATTTTTCACTTCAAATATGTGTTACCTTTAGAAGGCCTACCTCCCAACATGTGAGAGGGAACAACCTAAGTGGTGCTTTCATTTTAGTCCACTATATAAATAATTGGTTGTGACTAAATTCATTAACCAGCTAGTATTGTTGTCCTATACCAAAAAATATCTCCCTTAGTATCCTTGTGATGTGTTAAAACCCTTAGATATTTCTAAGGTCTAGGGGGAGTCTTAATTGAGTGAATCTCCACATTTATAGCACTAGTTTATCCTAAAGTATAGAATAATAACCATATTTGTAGTGGCTCAACATTTCCTCTGAAATACATATTTCAAAGTAGTGCATGGGAAGCTGACCACTCCCAAAAGTTACTTACCATGTTCGGTTTTTGGTTGAGGAAATAAAGAAAATGGGGAAGGGACTCCTTTGCTATGCATGTCAAGATGATACATTTCCTTGACATAGCCTACTTGTCCATTCCATCTTCATGTATTAATCATCTCTTAGGGGATGTTGATAAGCCTACTAAGAAATACACACCAGAACTATCATTTTTCATGCTTGTGAGTTAGTTTAATACTTTCCTTGGTTCCAAAACATTGCAAACAAACATCAAAAATCTTTCTTAAAATTTTAAATTGTGTGGTCTAAGTATGGATACCCTTTGAAAAAACCTTAATATTGATGCTTGTCCTAAGGATTTCTATCCTTAGAGATTTCTAAATATTTTGGTTTACATCTCAATCCATACTTTTCAAAGTTAACCTAAGCAACTATGGCTTTAAACTTCATGACTTTCACATAATGGACCTTGTGAAATGAATGATGTTTTTTTGACATGTACATTTAGTTTGAAACTTAAGCAAGACAAGTGTTTGTGGTAAAAAGAAACTCTTTTAAGCAAGAAAAATTGAAAAATTGAACTCCACATGACTATTTGGTGTCCGATAGATCTGGTTGAACAACCAAACCTTATTCTCGCTATCATACAACCAAACTTTAAACTAACTGAAGGAGAAAAAACAAATATAATTAGTAGTTTGAGGAGCTTCACTTTTGAAACAAAGGAATTTCCAATCTAGTTGAGAAACACAACAAACATTTTAGATGAACAAGAGGAAAACACTGATATTGTGGTTGGAAGGCCCATATTACCACTTCCTACATGGCAATGAATATCCTCTTTTTCGTGATATCATGCTTCTCCAAATGATCTCTCTCAAAGTCAAAATCCCCAAGAGAAGGTCTAAATTACACTATTTCAAACTTATACATCATAGTGCAATGAATATTTGGAGATGTATCTTAAGAAATCACTGAAACTGAGATAGATCAATAAGGAGATATTTTCTATGTGCTTTAATAGATGAACCAAATCTATGCATTTCACAAGTGCTTCTTGTTTAAATAATTGAGTTCATAGGGTTTGATCACTTTCAAGGTATAGCATGTTTCACACTACCCTGGTCTTACAAAAACAAAGGTTCACTATAGGTCAACATTGGGTCAAACATATGATCCATCCTTAATCATATTTAATCCTTCACTTCACCAAAATTTGCAAACTTTTGAACATACCAACAGATTGTACTTAGACATCTATCAACCCAAACCCTAACATAGCTACTTTGTATGATAAATGAATCCTTTTCTATGCACATTTAGTTAATTTAGTAATCACCTCTAAACTAGTTTAGCTTGATGGTCACAAGTCTACCCTGAAGATTCACAAGTTCATTAACATCCTTTATCCAAACATCAAACATCAAATTTATAGTCAAAAGTGTTGTCACAAAATATTTTCAAAGACCACTCCCCACATCATTCATCTTTCCATCTCTCACTCATACCATTGCTCCAAAATGACTTAGAGGAGACCTCTTACCTAAATTTGAGTCAACTAGAGAGTTTAAGCATTACAAATATCAACACAACTCTCCCATAGGTGACCCAAAATTTATGGTAACAACAAGATCACAATACAAGAGAATCATGGAGAAAACCAAAGTCTCATCCACCATCATTGATACCAACCCTCAATAATTTGATCCATGAGGTCATTCTAACCCCCTCACAACAAGCCCAAAATCAAGGACCATATGAGGTAGAAGATGTTACAAATAATCCATTTGAGCTTAAAATCTTGAGTATAAGAAGGAATGCCAAGCCATAGAGAAGATAACATCAATCCCTCCATCATTTTCAGTACAGAACTTGACTTCATCCATGCTTCCATCAACTCCATCACTAGGGCTAACTGAAACGTAAACTTCTAGTCTTGACACTAGTATTGCTAAGGAATTTGGTCATACTCCACCTTTGGCAAGCAACACACTTGTGGGTAACCTCAAAAGCAATCCACCACAAAAACACCACTTGGAAACCTACCTTTGGTGCTCCTCTCATTCCTGAACACCCCCCACATCAACATAAACCAATTATACTTGTTGATTCCAAAACAACCTTGACATATCAAGTGCACCCATCATCATCCATCCCCACAAGTACCACAAGTGTGCCCAACATTACACAAGGTAGTATTAATCACCAAGAGCATGTTAATACCATCATGCAAAATTAACGCTTAACACAAATAGGGACATGTTTATCCAACCACTCCATTGGTTCATCTATACTATTGATTTCACAAAACACATCCATCCCATACATCATCAGCCCAAATCAAAACAACACCTTGGTTACAAATCTCGTCAACCAAGGTAATACCTTGGTCACATGTCAAATACAAGGGAACACCCTACCCATTGATCAAGGGAACCCTTTCAATCAATTGCAAGGTCTAAATGTTCCATTACCATCATAATACCAGATGACACCAACATCATCTTTCCCCTTGGTCCCCCACGTCATGCAAAATCAAACTGAACCTCCAACTTACATTCCTCCATCCCAATCCACCATCTTGTAAGGAATGATAAACCAAGGCAACCCTCAACCATTCATCAACTACCTATGGCCCACTGAAAGCATCAACACCCAAAACCCATTGTAGGTTCCCTAACAACCAACCAATCCTACATTGCAAGCACATACGTTAGCTTTACAACAAGCACAATAGGCTTATTAGCAAGCCATCCAACAATAGTAACAATGGAAAGTAACCCTATTATCCCACCAACAATAGCAAGAATCCCTAGCAACACAACAAAAAAATAGCAAGAAACCAATTGATCCAATTGATGGGAATCATGAGGAAAACAATATTGAACAAGAAAATACCATCATTGACACAAAAAAATCTAACCATTTATAACCCCCTTAGTTGTGATGTAGTTATTTTAGAAGAATCCACCTTTGAATGTCATGGACATCTAGTTTCTTCTCCTAAAATCTCTCCTACTAGGTAAAGTATCATGGTGCAAGCAAACGAAAAAATTGACACACTTCTTTCAAACAATAATAACATGGCTTCCTTAGATGAAGATGAAGTGACATTAGAATCCTCTTCACTAAGAGATCATGAAACTATGAACAAGGATTTTGACTTTATTCACAATAGACATCCCTTGACATGAACCAAACATGTCGAACCCATACAAGAGATAAAAAAACAAAAAAACAAATTGAAGAGGCCACAAAATTATTGGAAAGTGATTCAACAAACTTTAATGTCATACCTATATTAATAAGAGAATACAAGATCATAACAAAATATTCTAAAAAAAAAGAAGAGAAATTGGAAAAGAAAATGCAAAATTCAAAAACATTCACTTCAACCACTTTAGATGAAATGACAACATACATGATATACTTTGATAAGGTTGAACAACCATTGAATTCAAAAGAAGTGAAAAATATTTTTGAAAGAGGTTTTGAACTTATGAAGCAACTTGGGGAAGGATGTGATGTTATAGAACAAGTTATCCATGTCCCTATAAAGCCAAAAACACAAGAAATGAATAATGAATCATGGATATTGTCCCTCAAAACAAAAGCCTTCATTTAATGCCAACACTATCACAAAAGATTCTTCCAAGAAAACTTTAACTTTGATGCATCTAAAACTGATAGATATCTAATTATATATGTATCAAGTTTACACCTTGTTTACTCATCATAATAAATAACCTTAGTTGATGCTCTTTTCCATGCAATCATTGTAGGATCATAGCATACTCACTATTGCATGTTTTACATTCTTCGCAAGTCATTCCATTTTTCAAGGAGTAGCATATCATCATCCATTTTGGGCTCACCCTTGTCCTACACTAAATGGGAGCAAGGGGGTTAGTAAGCCTTATCCTCGTATGTCACTTGTCATTGTCTCTTTTGGCTAGTTGATCACCTTTCATGTACATTGTACCATAGAAAAAAGGCAACTTGCTTGATTTCAGGATTAATTGATGATAAATTAGACCTAATGAGGCCTTGATTTGGTGTTGTGAGGTTTTTTTCACATCCACACTAGGTCTTAGACCCTTTCAAATGCATTTAATAATGTCTTGCAAAGGTGTTGTAGAGTATTGTAATTTAAGAATTTCATGCTTTTCTAGGCTTAGTGAACCCATCTTCCCTTAATTCAACATTATAAAATGTGTTTAATGACATTATCATACTAATATATAAGGCTTGTAAATAAAACTTATTGTTAATATAGTGTTGTAATGTGTCTTACACATTCACACTGGATGGTGTGCCTTCCTATGCAGTGTGAACCTCATTTTAGTGTTGTAAATTGTATTAAATCACACTTTCACATTTAATTTTATGTCCCAAGCCCTAATTGACATTTACATCATCATTAATATTCCCCATATTACCCCATATTGTGCATCCTAAAGCATAATTTGATCAAATACCTGACAAAGTCACCATAAAAACCTTATTTCCCTACATCCTAGCATCCTAGTTGAAAAATGGCCCCCTTTGGTACTAATTCACCATTTGTGGTGAATGAGTCCCTACTAGGTGGGACTAATTCACCCAAGGTGGCGAATGAGTCCCATTTAGGCCATTTTTGACTTTTGAGTAGGAAAAATTAGGTTTTAAATTTAATTTTATGTTAGCCTTAGGGATCCAATTTATGGGAAAATAAGGTGAATTGCCTATAAAATCAAGTCTCTAAAACCTAATTTACATATCTTAACTCATTCTCACATCTCTTATAATTCATTCATCAAATATCTTCTCCCTCAAGTCAAGCAAGTTAGGGTTTCATCATTGTAAGTCATCAAGATAGCTTCTTAATACATTCAAGGGAAAATTATTCACATTTTGCATAGAAATTAAAGACCAAACATCATGGAAAGGTATTAACTCCATTATTGCATGCTTCATTATATTTTTTCTTCAATTTGGTTTAATTACCTAAAAATGGGTTCGACCAAGGAAAATCCCCATGTCCTAACATCCATCATTTCTCTCTTTTCTTGTATGTTTGCAAATTTAGGAATCTTGAAGGCTTGGAAATCATTGAATATCAAGTTGCAAAGTTTTTGAAGAAATAACCTTGTTGATCAATTCAAAATATCCACTAAAAGTCACTTTTAGGCCTAAAAATCAAACTTTCAGAGGTGGACACCTGTTAGGAGCTGAAGTGTAGACCAGAGACCTCAGTTTCCACCTTTGAATTTTCAAAAATTCAAAAGCAGAATGATTTTCCATGGATGGTGAATGAGTCCCACTTCCAGGCCTTTTTTTTTTGTAGTTTTGGATACCCATTTGTCTGAAATGGGCTCTAGAATAGTTTCTGAGAACTGGGACTAATTCACCTAGAATGGCGAATGAGTCCCACTATGTATAAAAATTAGGATTAGTAGCATTCTAGAAGTCATTTCCAATCTTCATCATTATCTCAGGTTCACACTTTCAGTTTCATCCATTTTAGTTTTAGTTTGTTATTTGTTTCTATGTGTTTTTTCATTATACAATGTGTTTTCAAAAAACATGCATTTCTATAGTTTTATCGTAATAACCAATCCATTTTACTAGTTTGTTGCATTTATATTATTGAATTTAGGAACATTTTCACTGTACCTACATTAGTTTGAGTGAACCACCTAGATTTTGGGTATGCGATCTATCTATTTCCTTTAGGTGAAAGACCCTAATTGAGCAAAAGAGAGTCATAGCATTTCACACCCTTAAAATCTATGGTTCATACATATAAGAGCAAGCTTGGGATGTGGATGACATGCCTTAATTTGGTTGTCATGTGGCATAATTATCCATGATGTAGTTCGATTTGGAAACATATGACCTGGCATAGGGCTTTCCAAGTTGGCTCTCATGTTTTTTTTCATGTTAGCATTTATCATTGGCTACTTTAAAGTAATTGCTCATAGGGATGGTGTAGCAATCAATTTAAAGTGGGGGCATACATCAATGACATCTTTTAGAAAAAAATTTAATGGTATGATTTTCCTTTTTTCTTGTGATGTTTCCTCTTCTTGGTGGTATCATTGGGTTTGATGTCGTCCAAGAGTGTATGATCTACTGACATGGCATGATGCGAACAAGGCATCACATGGGTGATAATCTGTCATTTTTGACTTTTCCTCTCTTGGAGACATTAGGCACAATGCTCCCTAAGAAGAATACCATTACATGAACAAAGAAAATTCCCTTTAACAATTTTTTTACATGACAAAAGAATTTACAAAAGGTATTGCATTGTGGTGCATTATCAAAGTTATTAGGAGGATAAAGTCTTTTATATGGTTAGTATGATGGGAAGCCAACATACTAGCATGGATTTCTCATTAAATGATGGGAAGCTGACACACTGGCATGACTTTCTCACTAAACCACTTCTTTGGGACAACTCACCCTGTGGATGACCCAATGTTTTGTGGCCCTAGATTCAACACATCTTTGTCAAACCTTGATCCACCTCATTTTTTATTGTTTTACTTGTTTTTCTTTCTTTTAGTTACTAACATTGCATGTTTGTGTATCTTATTTTGGTACATATTGTGCATCTTGTGCATGTACTTTTGTGCCTGTGTCAATTTGACTTAGGGTCTTGGATCATGGGGGCTTGACCACTTCCTTGATCTTTGTTATAATAGACCATCTGCATTGGTACACTCAGACCCCTCCTCAATGGCTATTTTAGTGTGAGTTTGAAGCAAGTTTATCCTCTCACTAAATTGGGGGCTAAATGAAGTCACTGAATAAAATCCCTTGCTTAATTTGGGAATGTTTAATGATAAATTGGAGTTGATCTAGTGTCATAATGAGTTTTACACATCCACATTAGTTCTGAGGCCCTTTTAAAGCTAAATAAACGTAACTCTGCCTTAATCTAATGTTGTAAAATATATTTATTTACACTTTCAAATTAAATTTAGGAGGATTGTAAACTAAGGTGGACCTAATCTAGTGTTGTAATGTGTTTTACACATTCACATGAGATTTAGGTCCCTTCTAAGCTAAATAGACCCAATTTTTGTTTAATTTAGTGTTGCAAGGTGTATTTGTTTACACTTTCACATTTAATTTTGGGTCATCTTGCATTTATGACCATTATCTCATCATTAATAGGCCCCTATGGTCCCATATTATGCATCCCAAGGCATATTTTGATAAAAAAAATCCAACAAGATCCACATATGAGCTTACTTTCTTCACTCCCTGACACTTTATCTGGCAAAATAGCCCCTATGGGGCCCATTTTCCACTATGGGTGAATGAGTCCTATCTAGGTGGGACCCATTCACCTAGCTTGGTGAATGAGTCCCATTTGAGCTATTTTCAAGGTTTGAGTGGGAAAAACTAGGGTTTAAGTTTAAATTTTTCCTATGTCAGCCTTTGGGATCAAATTAACAATCATTTTAGTGGATTTCCTATATAAACAGTATTTCAAATCATTATTTCATCAAACCTACATGATATCAAGCCAAGAAAGCAAGAGTTGAGCATTCCAAGTCTTTACAAGATCATCAAGATAGCATTCAAGATCATTTCTAAGGCATTCAAGGGAAGAATTCTCCATCAATTATTGCAGCAAGCCAAGATCCATCATCATGTCAATCATATCAAGCATCAAACATGTTATTGAGCTAGTGTTGTGATCAAGCGTTGAAGATACAAGAATAAAAATCGTTCTACTCCTATTGTCAAGATCAAGATCTACATCCTTCATGGACATTCATGTTGAGTTCTAGACTTACAAAGCATCATTTAAAAGGCATCATTCAAGGTATCATTGTTCATGTTTAATATTTTTTTTCATGTTTCATGTCCTTGTTTCATTATTTTATCATTTGGTTTAATTACCTAAAAGGGGTTTGACCAAGGTAAACCCCTATTCCCTAAAAATAAATGCCTTTGCTCTCTTTATTTATGTAATTGTAGACCTAGGTGATTTGAAGACTTGACAATCATTGAAGATTATGTTACAAGATTTTTGGAGTTGTCTCCCCATTTGAAAGGTCATAATATTCATTAAAATGTCATCTATAGCCCCAAAATCAGAGTTTCAGATATGCAAACCTACAGGAAAAGATTGAGTAGAATGAGAAGACTAGATTTATATTTTGAATTTCCAAAAAAATCTAAACTAGAATCATTCAATATAAGTGGTGAATGAGTCCCACTATAGTTTTTTTTTAGTTATTTTTACATATTTGGATACCCATTTGCTCAAAACATGTTCTTGTGCAAAACTGGTACTTATTCACCTAGATTGGCGAATGAGTCCCAATAGGAAAAAGTTTCCAAATTTGCATACTTTTTACAGTCTTCATTCAAGTCTCTACAAGTTTCCAGGTGCACACATTCTATTTTGCAACACTTTGTTTTGTTTTACACACTTTTCTAGGTCATTTTGTAGTGCATTGCATTAAATTGGGGTGTAGAGTTGCATCTTGCATTTCATTTTCTTTCCATGTCTAAACTTGGTGGTGAACCCATTATTATATTATATTCAATCCCTAGGATAGCGCTATTGCAATATATCTTTCTCTTTTTCTTTGATATCTCTAGGGTTATCCTTAAGTGGAAGCTTTGAAAGTGGGTGTGATAGCACTTGATCAACCTATCCCCCATTTTCCTTGGTTCCAAATGCAAAATTGCATTCACTTGTTTGTGGGGAACATATTGGTGGGAAATGATGCCATTTGGGTTGAGGAATGTAAGAGAAACCTATTAAAGAGAAATGACCCTCATCTTTCATGATACATATGATCCACAAAAATATCGAAGACTATGAGGATGATATTTTGGCCAAATTAAAGAAAAGGAGTGAGCACATAGAGGTATTACGACCCATCTTTGACAAGGTCGTAGAGTATAAGGTATGGCTAAAATTGAAAAAGTGTGTCTTTAGGGTAACATCAAGGAAGCTTTTTGACCGCACAATATCATAAAGAGGGATAGAAATTAATCCAGTAAAATTTGAAGCAATCCCAGACATGGAACTGCCACAAACATTGAAGTAGATGAGAGGGTTACAAGGAAGATTTCAGTCCAATTACAAGGTTCATAGTACAATTGTCAAAAAAAATCCACCCATTATTACATCTTCTCCATAAAGGAATGGGATGAGAAGTGCGATAACGATTTCCAATAGATCAAGGACTACCTATTGACACCTCCAGTACTCATGCCACCAATACCAAACAAATAATTAATCCTGTATATCTTAGCAACACCAAAAACACTGGGTACTCTTCTATCACAACATGCTAAAAATGGAAAAGAAAGAGCCATCTATTACATCAGTAGGAGCTGGTAGGC
>VDFB02199183.1:0-12189 GCA_007258455.2 Sequoia sempervirens | reverse complement strand
GATAATCTCATTGCTACACTTCTCTAAAAAAAATGAGAATAAATTCTATGAATGTGGGCTCCCAAGATGCCTTGCATGTGCAGGGAAGGTCCAAAGAGAAAGGACCTAAAAGGGACCAAAAGAAGTATAAGTCAAAAGGAAATTTAAAAACCCTTGAGAAGAGAAAAAATTTGGAACTATGGTAAGAGAGGGCTTGTGAAGAATGTATGTAATAACAAGGAAAAAAGTACATATTCCTCCAAATAAAATTCCTTAGATGATGGTGATAATGATGCTTGGCTTACTGATTCAAATTGCTCCTACCATATGACTCCTCACAAGGAGTGATTTTCTACATATTCAACCTATGATGGAGGATGTTTTTTCCTTGGTCACAAAGAAAATTTTTATTAAGGGAAAGGTAAAGTTATGTTTGTGTGATGGAGAGGTTAAAACCATACATGATTTTTTGCATTTATTCCAAGACTTATGAGAAATTTACTTTTTATATCCAAGTTGAATTATTTTGGAATGCATATGTGACATTTGAGAAGTCTAGTTGAAGGTTGCTAAGAGAGGATTTGGTGGTTTCTAAAGGATATCAAATTGGGACTTTGTGTAGGATTAATTTCTCCACTTTTTGTACTTATTCCAATGTGACTAGTGCTAAAAATACACATATGTTGTGGCACCATAGATAGGGTCGCATATTTGAAAATTGGCTTAGGATCATTCTTAATAAAAAATTGGTTGATGGTTTTTCTGATTATTCTATTGGTAAAAAAAATGTGATCATTTAATTTTTGGTAAATAGAATAGATCAGCATTTCCTAATGGGGCTAATAACGCTAAGGTATTATTAGGGATCATTCATTTGAATGTGTTTGGATAAGCAGATATTGAATCTTATAGAAAATCTTAATATTATGTTTCATTCATTAATAATGTCTCAAGATACACTTGGATTTATTTTATGAATGAAAAATTTAAGGTTTTCACTAAGTTTAAGAAATTTAAATGCTTAGTTGAGAAAAAAACATATTATAAGATAAGGACGTTGATATCTAACAATGGTGGCAATAAATTGTTTCAAGGAATTTGATAAGTTATGTAAGAATGTAGGTATTATTTGGAAAAATAATACTCCTTATATTCCCCAACAAAATGGGGTAGTAAAAATAATTAACCAAGTTACCTTAATGGAAACAGATAGGAGTATGTTGAGTTGTGTTAAGCTTGATAGATGCTTTTGGGTAGAAGTTAGAAGTACTTCTTGTTATTTGATCAATCGATCTCCTTATTTAGCTCATGTTGGTAAAAATCCTTGTGAAATGTGGATAGGTATAAATCCTTCTATTTCACATTTAAGGGTCTTTGGTTGTGGGTATTTTTTCATTTGCTTCAAGAAAAGTTATCTAAACTAAATCCAAAAGCTCAAAAATGCATCTTTGTAGGTTATAGTGAGAATGTAAAAGGTTATAAGCTTTGGAATCCTCTAACTTGAAAATTATTTTCTCTATAGATGTGTTTTTTATAAATTTTAAAGATTATTTATGTGAAGAACAACCAAAGGAGAAAGAAAAGACTAAAATAGTGCAATTCAAGACAAAAATAGAAAAGCATGATGATACACATGTGGGAGGACAATCAGATGGATCAGAAAATGGGGAATAATAAGAGAGTTCATATATTTAAAATGATGTGTGCATGATGATCATATATAATAATAAGAAGAGACCATTACTCCTACCTTGAGAATGTCAACAAGACTATGAAGTCCAGTTGATAGGTATATCCCACTAGATTTTCATTGTGTATCTATTTTGTTAAGTATTGACGATGAACCTAGATATTTTAGGGAGGCTCTCTCTTTGAAGGAAACTAAGTATTGGATGTAGGCCATGAAGGAGGACATCATAGCTTTGGATAATTTTGACACCTAAGATCTTAATAGTTTTCCCAAAGGATGAAATCCCATTGGTTGGAAGTGGGTATATATAAAAGGAAATTCAGTGCAAATGGTTGATTAGACCAATACAAGGCCATACTGGTGGCCAAGGGCTACTCCCAAAGAGAGGGAGTTTATTTTGGTGAGATTTTATCTCCTATTGCTAAGTTAATTTCTATTATATTCCCATTATCTATTGCTTCTTGTGATTTTGAAATTGAGCAAATAGATGTTAAAACTAATTTCTTGCATGGAAATATTGAGTAGGAGATTTATAATTGACATCATGATGGTTTTATTTTGAAAGTAAAATAGCACTTGGTTTGTAGTTTAAAATGGTCATTATATAGTCTAAAAAAATCACCTAGGATGTGGTACTATAATTTTGATGATTTTGCATTGAAGTTTAGTTTTTTTAAGAGTGAGGAGGGTCATTATGTTTATATTAAGACTATTAATGACTAGATACTAATTATTGTCTTGTATGTTGATAAAATGGTGTTTATGGGTAACAACAAGGTGATGACTAGGGAGCTCAAAATTTATCTTTCTGACACATTTGGTATGAAGGAGTTGGGGGCTACTAAATATACTATTAGGATAGAGATCAATATGAATTGGGTTCACATATAGCTTTGGTTAAGTCAGAGTATGTTAACACCATTTTGCAAAGGTTTAGCATGCATGATTGTAAGCCATTAAATATTCCATTCCCGATTAGTACTAATTTAGATTAGACATGTGTCATAATTTTGATGATGATTTTTGAAAGATGTCTAAGGTTTTTTATTCTAGAGTCAATGGTATTTATATGTATGCAATGGTTTGCACTAGACTAGATATTTCCTAAGAAGTGGGCATTTTGATAAAGTTTATGTGTAACCCTAGTAGAAAGATTTAGAGTTTTCTTAAAAGGGTATTTAGGTATTTGCAAGGGACTTTTGAATACTATTTGGTTTATCATGGTAAATTTGTTGATGTGGTTAAGTCATTAGAAATACAGGGTTTTGTTGATGTAGATTGGGTAAGTGACTTGGATATTTGAAGGTCCACAAGTAGCTATGTTTTTACTTTGTTTGGAGGTACAGTGAATTGGATGAGTAAAATATAGCCTGTGATTACTTTTCCCAACATAAAATAAAAGTATATGGTTGTTACACATGCCTTTGTAGAGTTGGTATTCTTATAAATACTTGGTACATATATATATTAAATTTTATTACAATACTGTGAAAATTGATTATGATAGTTAGAGTTGTTGAATGCACAAGAAAACTATGAGGGGGGTGAATCAGTTGTACCTTAAAACTTCAAAAACCTTACATAAATTAGGATCCACATTAATTCAATTAACCCTTAATATGTTAGAATGATTTATCATGAAAGTAGATAATAAAAACATAACCAAAGAAACACCATGCACAAAGGAACATGATATTTACGTGGAAAAACCAAGAAAGGAAAAACCATAGTGAGGATTAGCTCCAAATATAAAGTAATATCAACACTGATTACATTTAGGGCTCACTGTCAGAGGGCTCACTTCCTAGAAAAAGAAAGGCTCACTGCCAAAATAGGAAAGAAGATAGAGAAAAATGTTACAGTGAGAAATCCATCTCAATGCAACAAAAAATTCCACCACAGCATCACCAACACCTTCATAGTCTTACTGGAGATTATAGACACCTACTCACTGCATCCAATAGTCTAGCACATGAAAGCTCACACTGTACTACACAAATTCACACCTCACAACTTTACAATTTACACCATTCGCATTACACACATCTATCTTATCATCCCTCAATAACTCAACACATATTTATACCATCTTCAACTTTGAAAACACTCTCCAAGGTTGGATATGTACCTCAATCATGCAATTTCAAATTAGTTTGGCTCCAAAACATTCTTGTGGTGGAAAGGAATGAAGGTGGACCACAACACACCTTAACTCAAACCTAAATCCGCTCATACACACCATGCCACACTTCCACAAACACTAAAGCAACTCCACAATTAGTGTAAACACCCAAGGTCAGTTGAACCCATGTAAACACAATTAAACGATTAAGTAAATGCTTCCTTTCATCCAAAAACAACTCGCAAAAAACAAATGTCACTTGGACATAATCTGGAATATTCCACAAACACCCTAAAATCTAACAAATTCCTTCGCAACAAATTTCACCTAAAGAATGTACACACCCAGTACACTTAGACATTCCTTCCATACATTGTAACTCAAGAAACTGACTTCTAGAGCACAAAGCCTCAGAAAACTTCAACTGAAGAAAGATACAAACACTATCAGCACCCTTCTAGATCCACAAGACCTGAAACCATTCTATGGAGAAATGCAGAGAAAAACCATTTCTCTCAAACACCTTTACAATGCATAGTTCACACACTGGTGAACACAACTTCCTCTGCACAACAATCCAACACACCAAATTTTGGATGCAACACCTCTAAAACACCTCTGATTAACATATCCAAACCACACAAGTATATCTTCAACATAAAATAAATGTGGAGAAAAACCATAATGCTACTCTGCAACACAAAACACAAGTGAAACACATTATTTCCTCTTTTTATTCAAATTTTCTCAAAAGCACTTGGAAACCAAGCACCAAAGACATATCCTCAATATCTTTAGCACTACCTCATCACCACCAAGATAACTACAACATAGCAACCCAACCATATATCTATAGACTGAAGCTTATCAAAGAAAAATAAGAGGTTGACACCAATAGCTTACTAATGACAATATAATACAACTAATCAAAGCCTCATCAGAGACAACATCAACTCAATACCAACTTCTCGTGCTCATACATTTTACACCAATAAAACACCAAATCTTGTTGACATCAATGAAAAAACCAACTACACATACTTGCAACAATCTCCCCCTTTGTCATTGATGGAAACACATAATGCGAAAAACCATTAACAATAAACACAACAATTTTGATCACCAATATTCTACTCTATACCAACTCATTTTACTTTTCCAAATTACTCTCTCCCCCATTCACAGCTAGCTCACCTCATTTTTCACATGACTCATTCTCCCCCTTTGAAATTAATGGCAAAGGGAAACATATTTGCATCTCTCCCATTGATATCAAAATAGCCTTGTGCTACTTTGCAACTTCCTTTCCTTTACTACTCTGCATACTCCCCCTTAGGAGCACACACCATACTACATCAATCAGCAACCACTGTGCAATGACCAAACTCAATCATCATAACTGCAACAACCAATAATGCCACTACCTACTCCCCATAAGAGGTAGCCACCAACATTAGTCCAAACCAAAGAATGAATCTTGAGATTCACTGGACTGATGCAT
Source organism: Sequoia sempervirens (assembly GCA_007258455.2). Taxonomy (NCBI): domain Eukaryota; kingdom Viridiplantae; phylum Streptophyta; class Pinopsida; order Cupressales; family Cupressaceae; genus Sequoia; species Sequoia sempervirens. Next base: position 6,897 of record VDFB02199183.1, on the reverse strand, counting down.
CTCCTAAGGCATCTAGTTCAAAGGAGGGGAAATAAAGCCAACTTCTCCCAGAGATACTCAAAAGTATCCTTAGGAAGAGCCTTAGTAAATATATCAGCAGCATGATCCTTTTTAGGTACATAGTCAAGCTCCACTTCATTCTCTACAACCTTCTCTCTCAAAAAGTGATACCGGATTGAGATATGCTTTGTCCTTGAATGCATTACTAGATTCTTTGATATATTGATAGAACTTGTATTATCACAAAAGATAGAAATTGGTTCATCATATACCACTCTAATATCCTTTAATTTTTTCCTCATACACAACACTTGTGTATATCAAGATACCGCTACAATGTATTCTGCCTCTGCAGTAGATAAAGACACTGAGTCTTGATTCTTGCTTACCCATGACACCAATCTGCATCCAACATAGAATGCACCACTACTTGTATTTTTCTTATCATCTACACAATTAGCCCAATTTGCATCGGTGTAAGCACTCATAGTAAATTCAATATCCTTTGGATACCACAAGCCATGATCTAGAGTTCCCTTCAATTATTTGAATATCCTCTTCACTGCTACAACATGTGACTCTCTAAGATCTTGAAAGCTAGACACAAGACAAATTGCATGCTTGATATCCGATCTAGTAGCAATTAGATATAGTAGTCCTCCAATCATTGATCTATACTTGCTAAAATCAGCCTTAGGAGATTCATCATTCTTGCTCAACTTGCAACCAGTAGCCATAGGGGTATGTACCAATTTAGAATCTTCCATTCCAAACTTCTTCACACTAGTAGAATTTGGCAAATAAATGACTACATGACTAAAACTTTTAACTTCACAACAACTAAAGATGACTAAATTCTACTCATTTTTTGCAACACAACTACAAATGACTAAATAAATGACTAATTTAATCATGGGTAAAAAATACAACTAAATAATTAGTCACACAAATACAAATAAAAATTAGACAATATAATATTAAGTGTGTAATTAAAAAAATATTTCAAATTGAGGGAGTGGGTTGTATTATAATATATTATAGCCGATATTGGCATGGTGTGATGGTTTAAAGGTGGCATTGTTGTTTGTGCCACCAAGGTTCAAACCCCATTGGGGTGGTATTGTTGAATCGCTGTAATCTGGTTCATAGCTCCAGTCAAAAGCGTTTACCCCTTGAATAAAAAAGTATTATAATATATTATAATACAATATATTATATTATATTATTATAATATAATACATTATAATATAATATGATATTATATAATATATATATTATAAAATATATTATTATATAATATTATATTATTATTATATAATATTATATTATTATTATATAATATATATTATATAATATATTATTATATAATATTATATTATTATTATTATATAATATATATTATATAATAATATTATATTATATTATAATATTTACAAAATGGTGGGCCCAACAATATGAAGTAAATTCATTAAAAATTTCAATGCACCATTGACCCGCATGCGCATGAAGGAGATACAGCGGGTAAGCGGGCAAAAAGCGGGTGCAAAGTGATAACAAAATGTTAATGTTCATGCCAAGTAAATTCATTAAAAATTTCATTGCATCGTTGACTGCATGTGTGTGAAGGAGATAAAGTGTGTAAGTGGGCAAAGTGATAAAAAATATTAATGTTCCCACATTACCGCAAAGCAAGAGGAAGTGGGTGTGTGGGTATGCGGGGTGAGGGAATGGAGAGTAAAGATGTTGTAGTTGTAATTCAAAATAGTATAATTATAATTTATATAATATAATATTATATTATTAATATTATAATAATAATATATTTATATTATAATGTATTTAATATTATTAATAATATAATATAATATAATGTAATATTTATATTATATAATAATATATGATATTACATTATAATGTTATATTATAATATTACATTATAATGTATTATTATAATATTACATTATAATGTATTATTATAATATTATAATGTTATAATGTTATAATATTATAATGTTTTTTATTAGAGGTAAAAAATGGATTTTGAAGGGGCTCGGAACCCTGTACAAGATAAGCAAGCTACAAATAAAATAAACCATAAACTATCAGCAGCCCCACAATAGCCTCTACAAGAATAACATGACTACACATGCTACATCTTACAAATAAGCAAGGGACTAAAAACCCTTAAACAACCTATTGTTGTGTGAGAATTGTGTAATGTGAGTAAATTAATAAGACCACACAATCAATGAATCATTTACATTAAGGAAATCGAAATAGCAAATAAACTTGATAAAACTATTCCTCAAAACCATTCCATTGTTCTCTATCCTCAAGTATCCTCTAAATCATTAGTGCTCTCAAATTTGTATATGCATGAGACTCTTTGGATGACAACCTAAGAAATGATATGTCGTAAAATGCAAGAATCTAATTCCTACATGATGATAAACTATATGATATGTTGTAAATGATGTTAAGATTATGGTGATGTTGTGTTCAAAATGATTCTAAGATGATGGTATGATGAAATGCAAGACTAATTAAAATGTTGTATGGAAATGCAATAAAACTAATGCAACAATTAGGATTCTAGAAATGAAATTTCCATTATAACACTACTTTAAACTAAATACAAAATGCTAAACTAAAATGATATGCTAAGCTCACAAATGTTAACATGATTTCCGCAGAGTAAGTTTTCTTAAAGATGGGATACAAAATGTTGGAGAATGATGTTGTATTTATAGGATTTCCAAGGCATATTGTGATGTGGCAGCAACCAATGGTCAAGATTTCAATTGGAGAGATGAATAGTGGAGAAGAAAGAAGTTAGAGGGAATCATGGAGGATGTTCCCTTTAAAAGAGCACCATGCCAAGTTTAAGAGAGAATGAAATGATGGAGAGAGCCAAGTGTCGAAAGTTTGTTTTAGAATTGGTTGAAGATAATTCTAATTTAAATATTAAGCATATTTAAATTCATGAGACTCTTGATGATGTGGCAAGAGGAAAAGTTGGAGACATGTGACTAAATTTGAATTTTGGAATTATTCATATTTAGTGAGAAGATATTAATTAAATAAAACAAACTATTGACATTTTTCTATTTAATTAAATTTAGAAGAATGTGATTTAAGATAGAAGAATTATGAAATGTGAACTATATAAATAAATTTAGAATTTATTTATAAGTAGATGAAATAAGAGGTTTATTAATTAAATAACTTGTACTTAATTAATTGATTATCCTGACCGATTTTAGGTGTATACATTTTTCCCCTCTTTGAAGTGATGTGTTTACACATTGCTTCAAAGAAAAATTTGTTGCTGATGCTGTCAAATTTTTTTGATATGCCCCAGATGCTGATTTTCAAGTGATAATGTGCCCCAAATGATGATTTTCGAGTGATAAAGGATATATGCCCCCTCGAGAGATAAATCAATGATTTTTTGAATTTTTAGGATTTTTTTGAAATTTTGAAAAAAATTATGATTTTATGATGATTTATGTTGATTTTCAAATTTTAGGATGCAGAGACGATTTATCTCCCAAAAAATGATGTTGAACCTACCAGGTGATGAATTGATTAATTAAAGCCCCTTTGAAAATAAAATAAATCAACCCCATTAAATTCCCACTTAATCACTCATTAAAAGATTAAAAGAATGTGATTTACCCTCATTTGAGTATTTGCAATTTGAAAATTTGGAGTGATTAAGAGATTGAGAAACTTTTGAGCAAGATGGTGATTCTAATCCAAACCCACCGATTTGAGTGTGTGCGACATCACAACCACTCGCCCGCGTATGGACCTCTGGTAAGTACCCCAAAAAACTCCCTCGTGATTTTGAATTTCATTTTCCTGCATTTTTTTTCCACATTTAAAATCTACCTTTTTGCATTTTAGCGCATTGAAACCCTGATGTAGCACATCAGTAAACTGTTTAGTGCATTGATACCAAGATTTAGCACATTGATGAAATTTAACGACACATATGGTAATTTAGTGCATAGAGACCCTATTATAGTGCATCAATAGAATTCTCTAGTGCATCCATGTTTCTAGCGCTTTGAGACATTGTTTTAGCACATCTAGGCTAGATTGATGAAAATTAGATTAGACTCCTTGATTTTGATGATTGTTGATCGTGTCAGCCTTTGATTTGATGATGTTTGATGATGTTTGATGATGTTGATAGATTAGATGATGATTGATCTCATGATAGGTGAGATTCAATGATAGGTTAATGATGATTGACCTCATGATAGGTGAGGATCAATGATAGATTGATGATGATTGAGCTCACGATAGGCAAGGTTCAATGATAGATGCTCACAAGATGTAATCAAAATCTCATCAAAGCTAATTAGATTGATAAGCTGATTGTTGTTGATTGATTGATTTGTTGATTTGTGATATGTTATGATGATAGGAGCCTTCATCAGTCCTACAGATTCAAAAGTGCTTCCCAAGGACTTGGGATTTGATTCCACATTTAGATCGGGCTAATCTAAATGTGATTGGACGATGCAGATTGACCTCTTTGTTAGACATGCCCCATCATAAGATTAACAAGGGACTTCTAACAGTGTTGGTAGAGAGATGGCACAATGATCATAACACCTTTCATTTTCCTACTAGTGAGATGACAGTGACACCAGAGGATGTGTATCGGATCTTGAGGATTCCAATCATCAGAGAGCTGGGAGGCACCGATGCACTTCAAAGAGTGTTTGAGGATTATCACATATATGGCTATGAGATCCCATGGCGGGAGATGGTTGATGCGTACATGACACTGCCATGTGTTCTTGTTGGATTTATAGGAGGATTTATATGTCTCAACCATAGGTTGAAGGGACTTTTAGTCAAATGGGGTCATATTTTGGAGATTATGATCACACAGGGTACTAGATATGCTTGGGGATCCTGCATACTTTCTCACTTGTACCATGATCTTCACTAGGTTGTGTATCTAAGAGGGGCCAGTTTTTCAACTGGGGTCACATTGTTATAGATATGGTCATGGGAGCATATCACTCGTCTAGTGGCAGAGAGACAACGACTAGCCAGGAGATCATATGTGCATGGATATATAGGCCCAGTTGTCCAACATAAGATGGGAAAAATAGAGTACTAGAGGAGGGTATTGGATGACCTAGGGATAGTTGTATGGCAGGCATACTTAGACTGTGAGCAGTGGCCAGAGGATGATACTGAGATGTCATATGTATGCTTGTCTAGATACCTGATTGGGAAGACTCAGTTTGTGATTGAGAGATTCCTTCTCAAGAGAGTGTTGCAACAGTATGGTAGGGTACAGGGCATGCCCTAGGGGATGGCTCTTTATGCATGGTGATGACAAGATATACCAGAGTGGGGGCCTTGCTTATCTTATGACACAACGGTTGAGGAGTATCAGATTTTGCAGGCCATTATTTGGGATTATCATCTAGAAGTTATAGAGGCTCCCATATCTAAGAAGTATGCACAATATTTCTTTGTACATCCTTTCCCATGGATTTCGAGTCTAGATGAGCCAATACCTTTGTTAGATGGTGAGCCAACAACACATGCATGCAGGTGGAGGACAAATGAAGGAGATGAGGAGGAGGAGGAGGAGAGAGAGAGCAGTGACGATGGAGACAAGGATGGAGATGGAGGAGGTGGTGGAGATGGTGATGGGGGTGATGGAGATGGAGGTGATGGTGGTGGAGGAGATGAGGGTGGTGTAGGGACAATGCTGGATGTTCGATACTTTAGAGTGCCTCAAATAGTTGCTCTACAGGTTCATACACTACAAGGTTAGTTAGCACAAATACAGGGACAACTTTCAACACAGACATAGGAACAGGCATAGATTTCCACTCTTACGACCGAGAGAGATACCTTGAGACAGTGGGTTGAGTAGGCAGAAGGTGTAGCAGAGAGATTGTAGAGAGTAGCCGAGGGCACAGGTATAGTTGATTACCTGAGAGAGGTACGACGCTCCGCCAAGGAGGTCAAGTACTATAGGCTGAGGTACCATGAGGTAGTTCCTCCAAAGCGTCAGGAGAGTTATGCACAGTCTACCAGTGCTCGTACCCATTCTAGGACTACCAGCAAGGGTGTTACAGGACTACTACATAGGGATCCAAGTGTAGGGCCATTAGGTGCAACAGGAGGTACAGGGCCAACACTTCTAGGGGGAGCACCACATAGCTCTATGATGACATTTGATGTATTTGATACATTTGTATACTCCAGTTCAGTTGATACATTGATTAGTCACTACTATTTTGATGATGTACCTCTTTCCACTTTTCTAGACATCATTGTATACTTGACATTATTATTTTTAGATTATATGATATGAGATGCAGCGATGATAGTGATCTATATGATGTCAATATGTTTTATGATGGATGCCTATGATGAATGCATTTAGTTTATATGTTATGATGCTTATGTGATGTTTATATGATGCTTATATGATTATGACATGATTATGTATGGATGCATGATGACATGATTAAATGATGATGCATGATTTATGTTTCTATATGTTCTTATGCATGATGTTCTATGTTATGAGATGGATGTAAATGAAATATGATGTCCCTTTATTTTTGTATTTTTCAAATGCAAGTATATGATCTAATTGTTATATGAAATGGATTTGATGATGCAAGTGAGATATGATGCAATTTATTTTTGTATTTTCCAATGCAAATATTATGATGTAATGTATGGATGGATAAATGATGTAATAATGTTTTCTAATGTATGGATGATATCCAAAATGATTATGAAACTATATGAGAATGATATGTTTTTGTTAATGTCAAGTATACTCAATCTTTTAATGATAGAGATAACATCATTTTGAAAATTGTGCCAGCCTTGGAAAATCCA
>VDFB02199181.1:0-15007 GCA_007258455.2 Sequoia sempervirens | reverse complement strand
CTCAAAACCCTTAATTTCTTAAGTCTTTAGATGTTTTCTTAGTTTTTTAGAGAATTCTTAATAGACAGAAGAGAAGGGGCGCAGCATATTTTTGCTTGTAATTTGAAATTTAAAGCAAAAACTCACAAAGTGGAAATGCAGTAGTGCTAATTATACTGAAACAATAAGATCATGCATAACAAACATACCCGAAAATCTCCAGTTATTTTAAATAAAGAAATTCCCAAATCTACAGTTGGAAATGATGAAATCAAGCATGAAGGCACGCCAAGACTCCAGAAGTGGTTTCTCCTACTCAGAAACTGGTCACAATGCTCTGAAATAACTAGGCGCCAATGATAGAAGCCAAAACCCACACAAAAGGAAGGCGTTTCAATTTATTTCTTCACAGGCATTTTTCAAGGCACAATTCCCAATGAAGGCTGTACGGCCAAGAAAGGAAGAAGTAGAATCTCTGATAGAAGTCTCTGTAGCTGTGGAATGATGCGCCACCAGTAGAAACCCTCAATTATTGTAAGCAAATAACAATCTCAAAATAAATAAACTCTGTAGAATCTGTAGAACCTCTGGCTGAAGCTCTCAACATGCACTGATTCGACTGATATTCCACAATCTCAAGAGTGCTCACACTGAAGAGGTAACGTTCTTCAATGGCAGTGTGTTCAAACCCTGATCACAGGAGAATGCACAGGCAAAATGCTCAAGGCAAAGAGAAATAGTCAAAAGATATGAGTTTCAATTGCCAGGGGATGCTTTATACCTAATTGGCACGCATTTCAAGAAGGTACGGCCTTTTGCATCATTTAAATCTTTTTAATTTTTAATTAAGTCTTCTCCATAGTTTAAGACTTAATTCTTTGAGCGCACTTTTTTTTAATATTTTAAGACATTAAAATATTAAAATCCCTTTTTGAACATTTTTAAGTGATATAAAATATTATTAAAGTCAATGTGACTTTAATAAAAGGCATTTAAGTTAAATAATTAACTTAATCACTTAATAATTCATAACTTGCTCAAAACTCTGAATAATCCCGTGCCGTCAGAAGCTATGAACTCCTGGAATGCCAACGCTCGCTGTGATCCAATCACTGTCCACTGAAAACAAGAACAATCAAACTCTCCAGAATGCATCACTGACCCTCTATCCAAACCTAGCTACATCTTAATAAGCGGTCCGGGATAGCTACAATTAATAATCGTCTTTGTGAACTATCTAGTAGCGAGGGACATCATACCTCGGGCTTCAATTTGTTTCTAGTCTTGCCACAAGCAATTTCAAAGCTTCTGGACAGTTTAAGAACACTGGCTACTCTCCCATCGCCGTGACTCTCCTTCGCCGGTAGATCCTCTCCACTTAACTAAGCATTCTTCCTCGATGACCTGGCCCAAGATGACGCCTCGAGTCCGTAATGGCTCCTCAAGTATCAAAACCACTCCCTCATCATCCAGGTAAATCAATAGCTAGCCTCATACACCAACGTTTTGAGGCGACATTACTGGAACACGCGAACTCCTTGGTATCACCCACCTAAGATCCAAAATTCTCCATACGCCACTTGACCCACACGTCTGACAACTCTGAAAGGTCCATAGTATCGCGGCTTGAGTTTCTCGGAGCCCTTCTTGCGAAGGGTAGACTGCCTATACGGCTGAAGCATCAGGTACACCAAATCATCGATCTCGAAAGACCGCTCTACTCGTCTCTGATCAGCATATTGCTTTTGCTGATTTTGGGCTTTCTGAATATTTTCCCTAAGTGCTCTCATAATATCCTGGTTCTCCTGTAACAAATCACCAGCACTGGGAACTCTACTGTCACTCAGCAATAAATCAAGAAAGCTCGGAGCGTCATATCCATATAACGCTCGATATGGTGTCATCTGGATGCTCATGTGATGGGTGGTGTTGTAACCGTACTCACATAAGTATAACCACCTCACCCATGCCTTCTGCTGCCCTGAACTATAGTTACGCAAGTACCCTTCCACCCATTTGTTGACGATCTCTGTCTGCCCATCTGTCTGGGGGTGGTAACTGGTACTAGGGGTGAGCTCTGTCCCACAAAGCTTGAATAACTCCTGCCAGAAGTTACTCATAAATCTGCTGTCCCTGTCGCTAACTATACTGCGAGGTAAACCGTGCAGCCTGAATACCTCTCGGAAGAACAAATCAGCAATCTGAGTAGCCGTGTGTGTAGTAGTGATTGCGAAAAAGTGTGCATATTTCATCAATCGATCTACCACCACGAAAATACTATCCTTCCCTTGAGCTTTTGGCAAGCCCGTGATGAAATCCATGGATAAACAATCCCACTTCCTCTCAGGGATAGGAAGCGGCTGTAGAAGACCTGCAGGGTATGTGTGCTCTTGCTTGTTCTGCTGACAAACAAGACATTCCCTGACATACTGGAGAACATAGGACTTGAGACCCTTCCAAGAGAATCTCTCCCGTACCTGCCTATAGGTCTTATAGTACCCGGGATGTCCTGCCATGGGTGAATCATGTAATGACCTCAAAACCCTGTCCCTCATCTTAGAACCTGGGACCAATAAAATCCTCCCTTTGTAGATGATAAGGTCATCTACAAGTGAATACCTATCATCCAACACTGATCCATCTACTATGCTAGAGGCCCATGGGTCCTTAGCATACTCTGCTACTATCAGATGTCTCCAGTCCTCTGAAACCAGTGTAATAGAACTCAGGTGAGGACGGCAAGATAAAGCATCAGCAACCCCATTCTGAGTGCCCTTGACATAGGAGATGTCAAAATCGTAAGATTGAAGCTTGCTGACCCATTTTTGTTGTCTCTCATTAAGATCTCGCTGCCCAAGGAAATGCTTCAAACTATTATGATCGGTTTTCACAGTGAATTTACTACCAATCAAATACTGCCTGAATTTGGCCATGGCATGCATAATGGCCAACATTTCCTTATCATAGATACTGAAGCTCCGTTCAGGACCTCTTAGCTTCCTGCTCTCGAAAGCTATCGGGTGTCGATCCTGCATGATAACTGCACCAATACCCTCACCACTGGCATCGCAATGTAACTCAAAGGGTCTAGTGAAGTCAGGTAGAGCCAAGACTGGACACGTAGTCATGAGAAGTTTGAACTTCTCAAAGCACATCTGTGCTAATGGTGTCCATACAAAAGCACCCTTCTTAGTCAAATCAGTTAGTGGCGCAGCATGCCGCGAGAACCCACTAACAAACTGACGATAGAAGGCACACAATCCTACAAATCCCCTGAGCTGTGTCAAAGTCTCAGGTGTAGGCCAATCAATGATGGCTCGAACCTTCTCTGGATCCATGCTGACTCCTGCACCGCTGATGATGTGTCCCAGATATAAAAGCTCTGCCATGCCTAAAGCACACTTGGACTCCTTGGCGTACAAGGATTCCCTGTCAAGTATACTCAGTACCTCATCCAAGTGAACCATGTGTTCCTCCCATGATTTGCTATAAACCAGGATGTCGTCGAAGAACACTAATACAAATTTCCTCAAATGAGGATGGAAAACCCTGTTCATTGTAGACTGAAACGTGGCTGGAGCATTGGTTAAACCGAATGGCATAACCAAGAAATCAAAGTGTCCACAGTGACATCTGAATGCAGTTTTCTCTATGTCCTCCTCTCGGACTCTGATCTGGTGATAACCTGTTCTCAAATCAATCTTTGAGAAGTAGCAAGCTCCATGAAGCTCGTCTATCAACTCATCTATCCGAGGAATAGGATACTTATTCTTTATGGTTTTCTTGTTGAGCATTCTGTAATCAATACACATCCTAAGTGTACCATCCTTTTTCTTCACCAAAACAACTGATGAAGCAAAGGGTGACTTACTCGGCCTGATGTGCCCCATAGCTAAAAGCTCCTGAATAGTTTTTTCAATCTCATCTTTTAGACGCTTGGGGTGCCGGTAAGGAGTAATCATAATCGGTTTCGTGCCCTCATCCAGCTCTATAATATGCTCAATACCTCTATCAGGAGGTCTACCTGGTGGAATAGCACTGAACACCTTCGCATGTTTGATTCGAAGTTCCTGAACATCTGGATGGTATGAAGAAGCTTGCTGATCCAACTGTGAAGGCATTAGCTTGCACTCAGCAGCCCACTCTACCATATCATTACGAATCAAACGTTCCATTCTCCGAAGTGAAATCTCCCTAAGGTTGCTGTCCCTGATGGCTTTAAGAATATGATTTTTGCCATCAATGGTGAATTTCATCTCCATGTCACGCAAATTAAGCGTGAACTCTCCTATTGCATGAAGCCACTTCATGCCAAGAACTACATCCGTTCCACCCATGTTTACAACATAAAAATCTGCCTTGAACTCAAAATTGTTAAGTTTCAAAGGCAAGTCAGGTATCATCCTCTCACAATCGAGAGTGTTTCCATCTGCAACCCTCACACGTATGCCTTCAAACTGCTGAGTTTGAATACCCCGTTTCTCCACTAACCGTGAATCGATGAAGTTATGGGTTGCACCTGTATCAAGGAGAGATATGACCCTTTGACCAGCTAGGATCCCACGGAGTCTGAAAGAACCCTCTTTCTGCATGTTGGACATATGAGCCTCCTTAAGTTCTGTTTCCGCTACAATTTCTGCTTCATTTTCTGACTCTTCTCCATCTGTATCATAAATTGGGGCTTGCTGATCAGAAAAATCAGTCAACGGTTCTTCCTCATAAAACCACTCCATGTGCTTGTTTTGCCCTTTTGGTTTGAGGGGACAATCATGATTAAAATCATACGGACCTTTGCAGTAAAAACAGAGTTTTCTCCTTCGTAAATCATTCATGGTTTCTCGATCTAAAGGGGCTGCAAATTTCTTTTTCTGATCTGCATTATCAGCCTTCTTTGGATCTGATTTATTTTCCGTGTATGAGGTGGTAGGCTTCGAGCTAAAAGGCTTACGAGGTGTAGATAGCTCCATGCTGCGAGCTTTCCTCATTGCCTCCTGTAAGGTAGGTGGATCAAATGCTTTTATCCAACCTTTCATGGGCTCGAAAAGACCTTCAATGAACAATATGACCAGCCTTCTCTCCGAGATCCCTGTCACCATCACAGATAGTCTTTGGAATTCACCAATGTACGATTCCAAGCTACCTAACTGTTTCAGCTGTGCTAAATCTCTGAAGAAAAGCTCAGGATCCCTTCTGTCAAATCTCTCTACCAGTCTATCAGTAATCTCCTGGTACGAGGTAATCCTGTCATGATGAAGAGTAGTCATACCATGAATCCACCAGTCATGTGCTACGCCATCAAGATGAAGTGCTGCAAAACGAATAGCATCCTCCTCAGGCATGGGGCGTAGTGTTAGGAATGTATCAAGTTTACTAACCCAGACACGTGCTGTAATTCTGTCACTGCCATCATAGTGAACTAAGGTTAGTTTGCTGGTTGCCTGTCTGAGATCATTCTGTTTGTGTCTAGGCCGCCTGTCATTCCTGTTCCTGGTGTGCTCTCTTTTCTGACTCATGAATCTGTCAAAGTTAAGGTGCTCCTTAACCCTTGGTGGCAAATTATCCCACTCATCATGCATAGCCATTATATTATCTGCAAAATTAATCTCACCACCTTGTTTAGCTTCGTCCACTTCTTCAGCATCATCTCTGGTGAACGTGGGATATGTAGCTCTCTCATAGGTGCGTACTGGATCTATAATTCTCTGTGGCTCTCTATGGATACTGCCATCTCGATCTGAATCCAAACTACGAGCTCTGTTTATTGACAAATTTTGAACATTCGTGCTGAGTTGTTGAAGAATAGTTGCTACCTGTTCTTGCCCCGCAACCATGCCTCTAAGCACGTCTTTGGCTTCTTTGTCCTCATCCTCCCAAGTATTCCTGTGAGAACTTTCTCCAGCCCTGTTCGCCATATTGTCCCAATCTAATTCCTTCTCCTGATCTGCAAACGGAAATGGTGGAAAAGGATTTTGGTCGCCTCTCTGATTTCTAGGGCCTCCTCTGGAATAGAACTTGCCAAAACCCTCTTTATTTGACTTCATAAATTTCTCAAATCCCACAAGCTGGCAGGATGTGAGCTCTGATACCACTATGATGAGCCCTGCTGGCTCTCAGCTCAAAACCCTTAATTTCTTAAGTCTTTAGATGTTTTCTTAGTTTTTTAGAGAATTCTTAATAGACAGAAGAGAAGGGGTGCAGCATATTTTTGCTTGTAATTTGAAATTTAAAGCAAAAACTCACAAAATGGAAATGCAGTAGTGCTAATTATACTGAAACAATAAGATCATTCATAACAAACATACCCGAAAATCTCCAGTTATTTTAAATAAAGAAATTGCCAGATCTACAGCTGGAAATGATGAAATCAAGCATGAAGGCACGCCAAGACTCCAGAAGTGGTTTCTCCTGCTCAGAAACTGGTCACAATGCTCTGAAATAACTAGGCGCCAATGATAGAAGCCAAAACCCACACAAAAGGAAGGCGTTTCAATTTATTTCTTCACACGCCTTTTTCAAGGCACAATTCCCAATGAAGGCTGTACGGCCAAGAAAGGAAGAAGTAGAATCTCTGATAGAAGTCTCTGTAGCTGTGGAATGATGCGCCACCAGTAGAAACCCTCAATTATTGTAAGAAAATAACAATCTCAAAATAAATAAACTCTGTAGAATCTGTAGAACCTCTGGCTGAAGCTCTCAACATGCACTGATTCAACTGATATTCCACAATCTCAAGAGTGCTCACACTGAAGAGGTAACGTTCTTCAATGGCAGTGTGTTCAAACCTTGATCACAGGAGAATGCAAAGGCAAAATGCTCAAGGCAAAGAGAAATAGTCAAAAGATATGAGTTTCAATTGCCAGGGGATGCTTTATACCTAATTGGCATGCATTTCAAGAAGGTACGGCCTTTTGCATCATTTAAATCTTTTTAATTTTTAATTAAGTCTTCTCCATAGTTTAAGACTTAATTCTTTGAGCGCACTTTTTAATATTTTAAGACATTAAAATATTAAAATCCCTTTTTGAACATTTTTAAGTGATATAAAATATTATTAAAGTCAATGTGACTTTAATAAAAGGCATTTAAGTTAAATAATTAACTTAATCACTTAATAATTCATAACTTGCTCAAAACTCTGAATAATCCCGCACGGGCCGTAGAACTCCTCGAATGCTACCACTCGCCGGTGGATCCACCACCGGGCCCAATCAAAACGGTGAACAATCAAACTCCGCACGCATCAATCTCTATCCAAACCGGGCACCCACAAGGGTCCGGAGCAAAGGGCTAACACACCGCTCGGTGAACCGCCTAGCGAGGGACATCACAGACATCGGGCTAAAAAATAGACGACTAAAAATAGCAAACTATGGGCCAGGTAAGTTTTAAAACTTCTTCGTAACCCCAACAAAGATAGGAAACTCCTAATTTTACCCCCTCGACGAGCTTCATGTGCTTCAAAATAGGCTATCACCACCAAGTGAAAAGAAGCAAAATGGGACATTAAGTATTCATTACCAAGAGGGTTTTCGTCCTCCGGCCAAAAGATAAACACAAATACTCAATCTTCAAAAAAAGGATTTTTGGCAACAAGCAATTGATGATTTTCCTCAAGCCCAACTCCTTTTATAATCACTTGTTTGCTATTTTTCTTCCTCCAAAAAGTCTCTAGAATTTCTTTTTCTTTTAATTTTAATATTTCAATTTGTCCCTTTGTCCAAGCAACATCAGTTTAGACTCTCTTTTAAAAACACTTTACAAGATCACTTTGAGGTACTTTATAATTTAACAATAAAATATAAGTTGTCTTTTATAAAATTGAAATTACTTTCCAGGCAGCTTAAATTAAATTATTAAAATATTTTTCTTATCTGAAAAAGGGGACATGACAGAGCATCCCTCTTTTTATGTATTTCCAGTAATTTTCCTTAGGTGTAGACCTATATACTATAATCTGAGTCAGTAATCTATCTAACTCTTCTTATTTACTTTTGGTTTGGCCTTCTCTAAAATTTGAGTGTCAGCTTCATCAAAATCAAACTCCACAAGTTATTTTCCCATCATCAGAATTGTCCTCCAATAACTCATCCACTGTGGTTAGATGTTCCTATCCTATTCGGTGTACTGCAATGCCCTTAGAATGAAGCAAAAAACTGGTGCCTGCAACCACAACTCTATCAAAATAAATCATGAGTTGGAAATCTACGCTTTTCCTTGTCAATCATCAATGCTTTTCAGGAATTCCCATTATTTTCTATTCTATCTATACAACACTCTACCAATACAAATCATAAATATGTTGTGATGTCCCCATCACAAAAGAAACTCTAAGATAAGTATACATTTAATATATTTATATATTTGCATTCAAATAGAGTAATCATTATAAAACATTTTGATTCAACTCATATATATAAACATGACTAACTTGGGTACCGTTGGTGACAGATTAGAAGAAGAGATCCTAAAAGAAACTAAGATGTTTTTGCTTGAGGACAAGCAAAGTTGGGAGGGGAGGATTGTCATGTCCCTGAAATTAGAACACTCTGAGATACAAATAAGTGAAAATGAATAACACAATACATATTAAAATTATAAAAGAAAATATTATCGTTTTAATATATTTATAATTACAATCATCATAAGATAAAATTGTAATTGTAAATATATATCAACAATACACAATAAAATGCATTAATATAAATACTATCATAATTATCAAATAATTATTAAGAGATAATATTATAAATATTAAAATATACATATTTAAATAATAAATATAAATAATACTATAAATAAATATAAATAATATTACAAATAAATTAAAAATAAAATAGTTAAATATATTACACATCAAAACAAAATAATAAAATGAATATAATTTGAGATATCATTAAGGAATGTTTAACTAAAGGTCATGTCCATTTGTGGGGTTATCTCTATTCAAAGAGATGCCTCTCTTCATGGAGGTATAAGGATATAAAATATGGATTGGAAGAGAAAGGAAAGGGGAGATATATAAAATACACATCAGATTTTTAAGAAGATAGAAGAGTAAAGAAATGAAGATATAAAAAGGAGATCTATCAATAGTTGTAGAGAACAATAAAAATAGAAATTAGAAAGGTTTGGAATTAGTTTTCAAAAGGAAGCAATCATCTCAAAAGGTTGTGTCTCTTCTAATAAATGTCTCTTTTCAAAAGATACATCTTCTCATTTGAATGTGAAGATATAAAAAAAGAAAGAATTGTGGAGGAAGAAGGGGTAGTGAAAGGAATAAAATGGAATGTGAATAAAGGAAGGAACATAATATGATTTGAAAGGCAGATTAAGAATAAGAAAATAAGGATCAACAACTATAAGAGGTATTTTAGTGATAAGTTACAGCCCCAACTACATTAAGCTTGTGGTTCTAGGACAAGATTCAAGATTATCCCAAAGGACATTTTAGCTGCAAATGACAGCTTTGGTTGTAATGTCCCCTTTTTCATGAGCAATGGAGTTTAGAGGAATTAGCCTATTCTTGATCCTCGTAGGCTAATGGGACTTGATAAGAGGGTCGTTTGGCAGATACCCAGTTGATTGGTTGGCTCATTTTGTGATTTCATGAAGGTTTCCCTAGTATCATCATGGATATTTCTATTTATGGAAACCTTATTTTATATTATAATGTTATATTGCACTTTAGGAGTTGGTAATATTTTTAAATTATTATAAAGTGCAATAATCAAATAATAAAATAAAATAATATTATAATATTTCTTCTAGAAGCCAACTTGGAAAAGTTCTAGGAAGGAGGCCTAATTTTATTATTGAAGAAGAATAAACAGGATATGAGGAGCCTATTGTCTATCATCCAGGATTTGTTGTTGATGTGCATTGTGGAGCCTAGGGTTTCTGAAGTTGTCACAGTTGGCCATTGAGAACGAAAACTCTCAATTGGTAGGCAATTTTGAGGGTGTGAAATATCACCTGAATTATTGCAGTTGGGAGGAAGATACTTCAGTTTTCCATTGGTGCTTCATTGTGAAATATATTTGAGTACAATTGCTGATGAATTATTGTACTTTCTGAATAAGGGTTTGGATTCAACACAACAACTGAGGTATTGCTGGGTTGATCATTTTATTGATCAAATTTTGCATAGTTCGATTGGTGAAGCTTTTGGAGACATTTTGATAATTGCAGTCTTCATCCTTTGGAGGTAGATTTGCATTTTTGCATATTCAGATTTAAATATCAGTTGTTTTCAGATTTTCATGACAGCTTATTGAGTTCATCAATTTCACTCATTGAGGGCTTAATGTGCATCGACTTATTTTCCTCATTGGAGCATACATTTGTGGAGGCCTCGTATTGATTTTGTGGTGATTGAAAGGTGCATTTGGAGGCATTTCGGTGCCCCTGTTATCAGATTACAGTCACAGTTGCTGCAGACAAGGATCCTACGATTTTGTTCATAGCACTTCAAGGGAACAACGATTTCACATGGAAATGTGGGTGCTACCTTCCTAAGAGCATGGCGATGAAGATTGGCATTTAGAAGCAGAGTTTCATGATGATATTTATTTATTTCATCAATTTAGTCCAGAACAGGGGCGGCACCATCAAGTATTGTTTTGGGTTCATTTCCAAAGGAAAGGCTACAAGATTTCCAATCAATATTGGAGACAATCATTATCAGGTTCTTTGTCATTCATTTGAGCATTTATTTATGCCCATTGCATTGTAATTTTTAGATGCATAAGTTGCAGCTGTAGCTAATCATTGTACTCAGACTTGTCATTAAATTTCAGACTTGGCATTGTTGTTACATCTTCATATTTGCCAAGAGTCTTGGCTAATTCATGTTACATTGTATATGGATTTGCAAATTGAATAAGAGAGCTGCAAGTTGGAGTCCTATAGTTGCTTTAATGATCATTTAGAATAGTGCATTAGAATGTATGCCAAGTGTTTGTAAAAATGTGCTTGGCTATAGGTATGCATTTATTCATTAGAAACTCATGTAAAGGAAAGTGCATTTCATTCTCAGCTCATTGTTAGATCATTTAGCATTCTTATTGATGTTAAGTGAAGGAAAGTACCATTGAAGCAAACTGAAATGTTATCAGTCATATGACCTTTGTATGCAAAGTGTTTGACAAAATTACCAAGGCAAAAAATCAGAAGTTTTCAATCAGATTTGAGCAGGGTCATACATTTTCCTTGTGATAATCATTTATGGAATTCCCATTATTCTTCTCTGTTATTCCATCTAAATATTTTTTCTCTGCATTGTGTGGATCTTCTGAAATAAATTGCATGTTGTTACTAACATCATCTTATGTATTATATTCTTTGTTACTTTTCTATTCTCCATCTAAATATTGAGGGCAATTTCTCTCTCATCTTAGATTTCAAAGAACCATCAAAAGGTAAGAAATCCTTTCTTTTTCTGTTAGAATTATTTCTATCATTATCATCACTAGCCCCTAGGGATGTTGTCTTTATGCTTTTTTTCCCTTTTGTAATAAAACAGCAACACAGCCTTTATGTAGAGCTATACAAACTTTTCCCTTTCAAATTCCTATGATGTCCTTTGCATCTGTGATGAACCTGAACATGGGTACTTCTTTTTATGATGTCTCCGAAATTTTAGAAAGATCAGGCATGTCATTTGAAGTTGCCACTTCAATTGAGGATACCCTGAAATAGCACACACACAAGGTCAAACATAACTTTCATTACCCTTGATAATGCACACTTGAAATCTCTAAAAGGATATACAGCTTGAATTGTAAATTGTCACTTGAAGTGGAGTTAGATACACTAGCAATGGAAGATACTGTGCTATATTTCTTTTTAGCATGTATTTTAGGCTATGAATATATAGCTTCCATTTTGCTAATTATCTATACAATGGTTAACTCCACATGTAATAAGCAATATCAAAATTTGTTAATTTTGGATCTATTTCGAGAGAAACATACAAATGACACTTACAAATTGACCCAGAGAGTCCAAGTACTGTCTAACCATTAGTTTAAACATTACATTAAGGCTTCAACATGCTCATGATGATTTAAGAAGTTGTATATGTATGTATCACAAAGCCTTAAGTAGACCTGAGATCCCTTGCACTGAATGCTATCCAATGAAGGATTTTCCAATAAGGTATCTCTGCTATCCTTCAAATTCAAGACCATTCATCCACTCAATAATTGAAGCAACCAGATTTTCCCACTTAATTTTGCCAGTTTGTAATCTTGAAAACATAACATTCATAGAAGACAAATTTCGTATGTGGCTAGGATCAGTACTGCTTCACTAAATTTTAAAAAATGTTCTAGGAAACCAATAGTACAATACAAAGATGTAATGACATACTGAGTCACAGAACATTTAATTCAACACCTAAAATGTGTTAATCAATTTCTTTTGATAAACTATGATTGACAGAAAACCCTGTATAAATGCTTGAGTTTTAAACATGTAAATATAAATTGTTACTGGCAGAGAACTATCATCAATTATTTAATAGCATTGTTACAGAAAGACAAATGTTTACCCAAGGCGTCAATATTGGCTGTGCAGTAGTGGAGGATGCAAATAGAAGCCGTTGCATTCTTCTTATAATAGTACACCTAATCAGCAACAGGCATATAATATTAGCACTATAATCCATCATTACTTCTTGCAACTAAAAAATGTCAATTCCTGAGTCTTGAGATATGAGTGCAACATATTTTCAAAAAAAAAGAAAAAGAAAAAAATAAGGAAAGAAAAGTGAAAATATGAAAGTAAATGGAGTAGGCAGTGGGGAGGTGCAGCCTATTGTGAGGCAATGGTAGTCATCGAATCAGTAAATATGATCTCCTACAAGTTAGCATGGTACAAGTATAAGACATTTGTCTCATGTTCTATCAATCCTTCCAAAACATAGTTCCTCTAAAACAATATCATTTTGTTTACTACACGGAAACTCTCTCTAATAGAATACATGGCATACATCTACTTTGATCTCTCTTACATAAATGCTAGTTAGGATTCACAAGTTTACATCTGATGTCTTTGCAATTTTCAGTTATTTTCCTTTAAAGCACATTTGTTGCTCAAAATACTACAGACTCATCATTGTCCCTCAGTATTGTTTGGAATTAATGTCAATACACTAAGGTTGATGTTATAGGTTGTGCACATGGTGATTTTCTTCAGTTTTGCACGTGTTTATACATCTATGCTAATCCTTATCCTGCATTTGGTATTGCAACGTTCATTTGCATATCTATCAACATCTTTACTGAAATGAAATGATATAGGTTATATTCTAAAATGGGGCATTGCTACATATATCATAAAGAAATATTGTTCTCCAAATATTATTCTAAAATGAGGCATTGCTACATATATCATAAAGAAATATTGTTCTCAAAATAGTATTCTAAAATGGGGCATATTGACACTTTTTATACAAGGCATCATTATCATGGATAGATTCTTAAGGTGGCAAATGATAAAAGGAATTAATGATAATGTTTTTTTCTCAAGTCAAAGTTATAAGAATCTTTTGCATCCTCAGTGGTAATTATTTTGTTATTGAATGGGATTTATTCCCATCATAATAACGGGACATGAAATATCATTATGTTGTACTTGAAAGCTTTTATGAAGCTTTAAGAAACTTTGTGTTTGATTCAATTTTTGTTGGTTAGGGTTTGTTACCCTAACCATGGTGATGGTGAAAAGAAAAGGTTGTGTCAGATGTCGGTTGCTTGGAAAAGAAGTTGTGAAAAACATGATGGTGAAGAATCTTTTGAGAGGATTCTTCAGATCCCAAGTGTATTCTTTCTCCTTTTTTTGTTTTTTTTTTCTGTCGATGTGGAATAATAAGGATTAAATATGTGTTTTTGGTAATCTTGACACCATTTAATTGTGATTGGGGTTTTGTTGTGTTTACCTGAGTTGTTTGTGAAATCTAAAAATGAACGGTTGTTAGAAGAGCTAAACGTTTGTTTGGGTAGTTCAAAATCTAATATGTCATGTTTAAGTTGGTAATGTTTCTCTTTTAACCCTTAACGGGTTTCCTGCCAATTTTTAGTAGTTTTTCTTGTTGATTTATTGTTTACCCTCGGTTTTAAATACTTGTGTTTTTTGTGTTGATAAACCCTTGTCAGGCCTACTATTGAAGTTTATATGCTTATTCATATGTTTCGTGGGTTTATTGTGTGTTTGTTTATGGTTATTCATCTTTGTTAATGGTGTCAGTTTTTGTAAGGTATGTGATAGTTATCTATTAATTATCTTCAATGCTTTCTTAGCAAGATACATTTTGTATAGAGCCAATGGGTTATAATTAAGTTATGTGTAAGAAGATGTGTGTTTACAATTAAAAACAACAGTTATTTATTGTTCACTCATAAGTTTTTTCTTGAAAAGATTGTTTTCCTAAGGGATTATAGTTGAAGACCTGCATAAAAATGTGTTTGTGTAACTGGAAAAGGCATTTTGGTTTTATGTGGAAGTTGCTCATATAGTTTTCAAATAGATTCTTTTTCAAAATAAAGAACTTATATATAATTTGCATTGCTCATCCAATGTGATTGATGAGAGGTTTTGAAAGGCACAAATTATATCTTACTAAAGGGAAATATATTGTTTTTTGAGGCTTGGAACTTTGTAACTCTGATTCTGAGGTCATTGTAGAATAGAGTATATGATTAATGAAACAAAGATCAACTCTGTATTTATACTACTTTCATACTTTTACATCTCAAAAGACTATCAGTGAGATAGCACTATAAGACTATTAGTGAGATAGCACCATTGTCAGTGAGATAAATTTGTCAGTGAGGCTTTGTACAAATAATTTTTTTTCATATAAGGCCAGTGAGGCCACATTCGAATGGTTTTATTCCCTAGGAGGGTTTCCACTGAAGAAAAATTTTGTGTCAATCTTTTAAAAGTATTTGCTTCATTGTTTATTCATTTATATTTTCAACATAAGTACATTCATGATCAAATTATTGTTAAAGGACATTAATAACCA